>RJWJ010021774.1:0-27540 GCA_004363605.1 Indri indri | reverse complement strand
CACACACAGACAACTGCGGTGTGCTTTTGGTGGCCAGGATATTAATGTGTGGAGCTTACCAGAGGCTTCCCACTCAGCCATCTCTCCTACCATGAGTTGGAGCCTAGAGAAAGTTGGAAATTTCACTGAGGGGCCAGTATCCTGGTCCTCCAGGGTCTTGGGGTGGGAGGGCTCTGAGCACACTGTTGACTGCCCCTTGGGCATTTCTGGGGAAGAATGGGAAGATGGATCCTTCTTTTCCTACCACCTCCTCGGGGTCTCAGGAATGTCTGCTGAAGTGCCTCCTGGATTCTCAAACTGGATGTTTTAACAGTGATCAAAGTTTACTTGAGGTGCTGGCCAGAATCAATCTTACTTCCATTTTTAAAAATCACTACCGTATTTCCTATAATTTGATCTCCTTGTCTCTCTCCCTCTTGCTGATAAAAAATAATCGTTACTGCCTTTGTCAGACATTTAACTATCTATGATCCATACCATCTGCTGAAGATTTTTCAGTTTTATTTTAGGATTTAAATGAAGTTTTCTGTTTGCTCATTTTATATCTCTTATACTAACCATTACTTCAAGGACTCAGCTCAGATTTCCTCAAGCCATCTGGAGTAGGATTGGATCAATCTCATGTACGTTGTTGATTTTGGAGCAGGATCAGAAAAATTTTTTTGAAGATTTATACAATTTTCCCTTATTGATCATGTTCCAGAATGTCCCAGCCCATTGCTTAAATTTTATTCATAATGTGGTATTCCCTAGCTACCTAAAACTAAAGATTTTTATTGATCTTGCTATTTTTAAGTGGTTATCTTTGAAAGACATTGGGATGACAGAGTGGAGCAGAAAGAGATTAACTCTGATAGATATAAATATTAGGCATAAAATATTACTACTCCTTAATCTCCTATTAATCTTTAGGAATTTCTTATTTTGAATTTGGCTAAATACATGGCTTCTCTACTCTCTTCTAGAAAAGACTAAGTTCCCTGAGTGTCGGGATCTTGTATTTTCATGTATGTCTTTAGTGCTTGGCACGTAACTGCTTAATACATACCAGATAAATAAACAATGAATGACTTCATCTGATTGATCTATACTAGGGTCCAGTCATAGAAGCCCTTTTGAATTCTTCTAAGGACTGGCTAAGAGGTGCAGGCAAACCTTTTCCTTCATACAGGAAGGTCAGTTTCCCTAAAGTTAGTATTTTTGATCCTTTCTAGTTTGTTTCTTTTGTTCTTCCATATAAATATATAACCATAGATATTCTATTTCTGTGTGGAGAGATTCTATATAGAAACCCAAATTTGATTTATGTTCAAATTTCTGTTTCTGGTAAAACATCTCACCCCTGAAGCTGATGGGAACTATGAAAAGAGACAAAAGGGGCCACAGAAAGGACATGGACTTTGGAGTCAGACAGAAGTAGGACTGAGTGTTTGTCTTACTTCTTTCCAGTGATGGAACCTTGAGTATGTCACTTGTGCAGAGTCTGTAAAATGAAGATATTAATGAGGAACAGATGAGATAACATATTGTATCTTGATAAGGTGTCCAAGACCCTGCCTGACCTGATCCTCACTCATCCGACCATTCTCCCCTGGCTCTCTGAATTTCACCCACACTGCCTTCTTTCAGTTCTTCAAAAGCTCCAAGCTCCTGTGCACTCAATGCAGGGCCTTTGCACATGTAGTTCCACTGCCTTCCCCACTCTTTGTCTAGTTAATTCTTATTCATACTTCAGAGCTTAGCCAGAGCATCACTTCCTCAAGGAAGCCTTCATGGATCTCCTTCAGTTATGTGAGATCCCCTTGGAAGGGCATTTTGAACTTCGTAAGACTTCCCGCAATTGCCATTAAATAATAATTGTGTGATTAGTCATTCAGTTATCCCCCACTCTTTCTGCCCATAAGAATGTAAGCTCCATGAACACAGAGATCATGCCTATCTTCATCTTTCTATCTGCAGTGTTTAGCAGAGTGCCTGGTACAAAGTAGGAGCTTAATAAATGATGTTGGATGAATAAAGAAGTAACCAAAAAGTAATCAGTTAAATCCAAACACAAACTAGATATACAATATGTTCATTTTCATCATATTTTCCCAATTACCTTCTTTTCTGAAGCATTGCATGTGACAGTAAGAAAATTGAAAGGAATCATGATTTGAATGGATGCACCCTGACTTTCTTCAACTGTCTGAAAATATCTCCCTTGCCATTCCTCTAAATCCATGACTCTCAACCCTAACTCTGCCCCCAAATCACCTGGATAGTTTTTAAAAACTGCAGATAAAATTTCAATCATTGTAGGGTGGGTTCTGCTCATCAGCATTTTAAAATGCTGGAAAAGATGATTCTAACATGTAGCCAGGATTGAGGACAACTCCTTTAGGTAAGTAAGGATTTTGAAAAGGCTTCTTAAAATTCAAGACTCTCTTTGTCTGTATATGTCATGGTATGTCTGTAAGAATAGGTAAAACACCTTAGCATCTACCAGCATTTCTGCACGGATTGTTCAGATTGATCTTCCAAGAAAGAGAGGAAGGAGGGAGTAATCACAAGGCTGGTAAATGCCCTGGATGTGTAAAGCCCAGAGCACGCATGATCCGAAGCAGTCTTGCAAAGACAAAACTCATCTTTTTCCCAACATTGCCCAGGCCAGGCTTTGCCCAAGTATACCAGGGTTCTAAGTTTATTTCCACAGAATGAATCACACTGGGCTAGTCCTGGATGTGCCTTTTCCTAGATGAAAAGTGCTGGAATGGGTTTGCAGTGTGGGAACAGCTTCAAGGACATTGCCCCTGGAAGGTGCTGTGGAGGGGAGTGGTTTGAATGTGCTATGGCAGAGGATTTTGAAAGCCAATTGGCAAAGATCATGGGAAAGAGCAAGCGAGCTTTGGCTTCCAACAATACATTCATAGAGTCTTATTAAAAACGGAAAAGGAAAATAGAAAAAATATAGAGTCGTAATTTGGGGCATAAAAGCTCTCTGGCACAGCAGAGATGCTAAATCTTAGAATGCTGTCAAAGCAGGGGTTGGTAAACTACGGCCTGTAGGCCAAGTTCTGCCCATCATCTGATTCTGTATGACTTTGAGCTAAGAATGGTTTGTACATTTTTAAATGGTTGAAAAATAATCCAAAAAAGAATAATATTTCATGACTCACGAAAATGATATGAAATTCAAACTTCAGTGTTCATAAATAAAATATTATTGGAACATAGCCACACTTATTCGTTTACGTGTTGCAACAGAGACTATGTAGCCCACAAAGCATAAAATATTTACTGTTTGGTCTTTTAAAGAAAAAGTTGCTGACTCCTATGTTAAAGAATCAGATGAGGACCTGATTAGAAGGGTTGACCATGGGTGGAAAAGGGGAGTGTGAGAGACAAGAGAAAGCAGGATAAAAATGTCATTGTAATGATGGCTTACTAAGTGCCAGGTACTTTCTGTGCAATACCACGTTTAATGCTCTCAGCAATCCCTGAGGTAGAGTCAGGGTCCCAGCAGAGGACAGATGCATACTCCAACTGAGATAATTGGGGGAGAGTTTAGTAAATGGACTGTTCATAGAGCTAGAGCAGTGGTAATGATTCATAAGATAGTGCAGTGTCCTGGGGCTAGCAATAAAGGAGCTGTTACCACCTCCAGGTCTGAAGGGTTGAGGGAAGAGAGGAGTTTCCAGAATGCTGAAGGAAAGAGTTATGTAGATAAGGCTGCCTTGAGTGCTGCAGTGACCTTCAGTTGAAGGACACAGCCAGTCAGATAGGACCCATGGGGCATCAACAGCCTGCCCTCAGTCTCTCCCCTTCCTCTAAACTCTCACTGGGGCAGGAGGCTGTTGGGCTCAACAAGGGAGCCTGCTGAGAAATTTCATTCAGGTTAGTTTCCTGGGGCAGAAAGAACAGTGAAGGGTGTAAGGGGGTCTGTTGGGCAAACAGAAGATGTCCTACTCTGGTGGGTACCACTGCCATCGTGGGCCCTCACCCACCCACTGTTTCACAAATGACCAAAGTTAGGTTTAGTCAGGTTAGTCTCCCTTGATAAAGACTGGGCTAGGATTTGAACCAAGACACTCTGATTCCAAGACCTTTTGTTTTAGCTATTACGTTGTCTTGAGTTGAGGTGCAAGAGACCTTGGGGAATATAGTTTTTCTCTCTCACAGCTTAGAAATAGCTTTTGCAGCATACTTTTCAGGTGGTTGTTTGGCCACTACTTGAATATCTGCCTACATGAGGACCAACTACTGTCTTGTGGTCAGTTTTCTCTCCATTGGAGGATCACTCTTGTGGCTGGGCAGCTCTCTCGTAGACTGGACAAACCCAGGAGGTAACATTTACTAATTTAAAAAATCAAATGTATTTTTTAATTGATACATAGAAATCTGAAGCTCTCAGTTTTCTTCTTCACTCACTTTCTTAGGTCATCTTCTTCAGAGTTAGTAGCGAAATATCCGTTTTACTATTTTTCTGTATTTGACCCAGTAGAAGTTCATTTTCTATTCAGTTGTAGGATTTTTTTTATGGGCATGCCTTCCTCTAGTCAGATGGTCACTTCCTATAGTCTCTTTCATCTTTCAAAATCAAAGCCTTTCATCAGAAGGCATAAAGGAACCATGTGGGCTACAAATTTTTCTTTTTCTCTTTTTAAACAGTTGAGCTTTTTAAAGATATGGAGGGTGTATTACCTAGTCTTTTAATGGCCGCCCAGCCCCACGTGAATCAGGGGAAGTGGGTTGTGGGCAGGGAGCGTGGTCAGTGATGCATGTGGCAGGCTGTGTCCTGTGTCTCTAACGTATTCCAGGAAGAAGGCTCACCTTGTGACTGACCACATCAGGCCCATACATGTGCCTTTCGCATGCTGCAGTGGGAAGGCTTGCTGGGTACCTTTCTTTTCTAGGTGTGGTAACAGGATACCTCAAACCTGCTGGTGCTTAGGAGTCCTTATTGTTGCGTGGAACATAGGATGTGGTTTCTTTGTTAGAATAAATCTAGGACCTGATAAAACTTTGTGGACTCTGATGATGGTGTTAATGATAATAATGACACAATTTTATTGAGTACTTAATCCTTGATATGCCAAGAATAGTTCTCAGCATTTACCATTTGTGTCCAATGGACCCTTTTTTATGTTTTTATACTTTTGAGTCATTTTATGAGTAATTTATAGAAATAAAACCAGAGATATTGTGAAAAACAACTTTATGAGAAATTTTAATTAAAATTTAAACATAGCAAATTCCAGTTTTTTATTTCATATTTTCCTGGTTTAGAAGGTATAGATACCTAAAATGGGCAATTTCCTTTGACTACCACTAACTGGTCATCAACTGTTAGGCGCGACTCTGGAACATATCCATCTTATAAATATAGTACTGATTCCAGATTTCAAATATGTCTCTAAAAGGTTTAACTTATCGTTACTTCTGATTTTATCTTTTTGCAGTTACATCATCAAAACATAACACTTTTAAAAACTTTGATAGCTCATAATTTGTTTAAAAGAGGACACGCATCTTCCTTGTTCCATAATTGCAAAACATTTTCATCTTTAGATTTATAAACATCAATTAGAATGATTAATTTGATTTTTTGGTTTCCACATTATCTATTTTCTTCCATCCACCTTTCGGTATACACCTGCCTTGTCTACTTATGACTCATATCAAGCAAATTTTGTGCACAACCACATGAGAATATTGTCACATGTCTTTTTAGCAAAACAGGATGGATCAGGTTCTGATCACAAAACATTGCATGATATGAGTGACTAACTCATTGAGAACACCATGTTTTATTTTTATTCTTAGAAATACAGGGTTCGCTCATTGATTCTAGACTTAGAAAATTCATCTAGGATATTGTCACCTGAAAACTCATAGTCTGAGATTTTGCTTATATGAAGTCTCTTTGTAGTAATCTTATGATTTGTCTGATAATCGCGAAACATCTTCTTCTGTAAATTTCCTTATGTTTGCCATTATTGGTGGAAAATAAAAATTATAATTACTCAACTGTGTTCACTGAAAGATGAAAAGAAACCACAGAGATGGTGTCTCCAGTCTTCTTTTAAACCTTCTTGAATGATGCTACAACACTTGGGGACAACAGGGAAACTGAAAGATGACACAATAGTTATGGTTTATTTCAACCTTTTAGGGAATTCCATCATTTGTCCATTTCACATTATTTTAGAATTTTTAAGTATAGCTGGGAATAGTTGGTAAGTAATGATCAAATAATGCCTAGAATGATGAATAGCAAAATGTTTCAAATATAGGAAGAATAAAATCACTAAGCTCTTATATCTTAGATTTATAAAAATTGCAAGATAGAATGGATTTTATTCTTTTCTGTTTTTTAAAAAGTAAATTTTCTCTTTTTTCTTTGGATTGCTAAGACTTCTAAGAAAGAGTAAAAGCAATAAAATATCAACTCCTACAAATAGAACTACTGAAAAATGAAATTTAAAAGCTAACATGGGGTCCATGGTCTCTGATGTTACACCTAAGGTTAACATGTGTTAGTTACCATACTAAGAAATTTATAAATGTGACCAAAACCAGTTAATGGATTAAAAAAAAATAGAGTTTCAATATGGGATGATGAGTACATTCTGGAGATGGATAGTAGTGATGGTTACACAACAATGAGAATGTATTTAATGCCATTTAACTGTACCCTTGAAAGTGGCTAAAATGGTAAATTTTGTTTTATATGTTTTACTACAATTAAAAAAAGGTCATGTTTATCAAATGTTTATTTTATTAGCTCAGTCAGTCATTATTGCAGTCATATGAGTTGAAAGTATCTCTACTGAAGTAGACAGGAAAGGCTTGCAGAGACTAAGTATGTTGTCCCAAATCATGACTGGTCAGTGGCAGAGCAGGAGGAGGAATCCAGCAAAAAGCCCCCAGAGGCTCGCACACAACCACTGCTATTAGGGAGATGGGCCAGGCCAGGGTGTAAAGGTCTCATCCCTCTGTTTGTGCCATGTACTGTCCTTTCTCTTTCCAAATGCTCAGGGTGATCTGGCATTCCTTAGCTACCTCTGTAGAATCTCTTCTGATTTAAGACTCATTAAAAAAATATTTACAGGTAAGACTACATGCATCTTTGGCCAAAGTAGCCGCCGACACCCTCAGAAGGGAAGACAAGCATGCCCATGTCCCAAGGGCCAGAGGAAAACAGTCCCACAGCCCTAGCCCAGCCCAACCCAGCCATCATGTGCCATAACTGGACTTGGTTCTGTGTGGCCTCCTACATCTACACTTGTGTATGAATGGCCATGACACCTTCTTCCACTCCTATGAGCCATTCATCTGCCAGGGGGTAGTAATTCTCACTAATTTTTCCAGCTTCATAGATGTCAAACCCTATTTAATTTTATTATGTTTTGAGGAAAGTAATATGTGATTAGCTAGGTGTTAGTGGAATTGTTTCCTATAAGTTGGGTGACAGAAAGAGAATTCTAAGTATGTATACTATCTAAATACCTTTACAAATGAAATACACAGATAAGCATTATTATTTTATTCTAATAAAAATTACATTGATGGGAATAAACATAGTATGAGTAAGCAGCATAATGGCCATTATTTGAGTGGGAAAATAAAGCAATATTATTCACAGTTCAAAGATAAATTTAACAGGAAGTGTCTTAGGGCTGTAGTTCCTGTGGGTACCAGACGAGGGCAGTTGTTCTTGGGAATTACTCCTGATGTCTCGTGAATGGTCATTTTGAATGATTAGGAGAAAGAGTATCTCTAGCACTCACAGGGTCCGGTTGGATGAAGGGTGATAGAAAGTAGCCAGACTGCCTACTTATTGCATTTCTTAGAGTGGTCCTGGAAGTACCTGAGTTACATGCTTGAAATGCAAATTTTAGTGCTCTATCCATGACCTACTGAGTCAGAATTCTCTCAGGTGATTCTTTTTCACAATAAAGCCTGAAAATCACTGCTGTATTATTGTAGCTTCTCCAAGTGGAAGGATGGAGTTGAAAATAGAAGGAACATGACCAAGATTAAATGTGAGGATTTATGGGATTATTATAGTGCCATGTAGCATCTGATGTAGGATCTAGGAAATAGAAACACAAGAAGAGCAGTCAAGTGAACAGATCCCTCAGGAAACTGCTAATTTACTAGCCTCGTTGAAAATACAAAAAACGGAAGCAGAGGTGAAGCAGAGCCATCAGATTGCAGAGTTGGAAACGTGGGTGGCCTGAGGCAGGAAAGGCAGTGGGTCGGGGCAGCAGTCCTCCATGGGTGGGGGTGTGTGTCAGGCATGCACCACCATGCAGGACCCATAGGCTGGGGCTAAAGAAGCTACTAGGTCCTAAGTTCTGTACTGTAACAGCAATGAGATTTCCTCTACCTCCTTGGCTGGAAAGTAAAACTCAAAAACCCAGTTTCCTGTCATGTCTTTCCAAGAAGTCACAGTCACAGAAGGTTCTGTTACAAACGCAGCACCCAAGTTTCAGACATGGGAAACTCTGCAAAATGAGAAGCTTCCTTGGAGCTCAGAAAACAATCTTCCCTCAGGGGCTGATCAAGGTGAAACCCATAGAGTGGACTTCCTAGTCCATGGTGGGAAGAGCATTTCAAATGTCAGGGTCAGTGTGAGCAAAGCAAACAGCACGGGGTGAGAAAAGAACCCAGTAGGTGGGACTCAGTAGTGCGTGCATGTGTGTGTGTTTATATGTCTCGTGCTTGTGCGCCAAGTGAGGCTGGAGAGGGCAGCTTTCTGAGGGCTTTGCAAGTTTGGGATTTATCCCAAGGGCTACAGAGCAATTCGACTGGATTCATTCTGAATCTTAGAAGCACTATGGCTGGCTGATTAATTTTATCATATCAACCAAGAGAATGAGAAGTGGTTCAAGTTAGTTGCTTTCTCATTTGTTACTGAGACAAAATATACACATCTTGAGGGAATTGATGGTGCTTAGCTCCGTAAGTCACACGACTGGGTTTGGCCTCCATCATCCTCCCTGTTCCCTACTGTTCGTTCCCCTTTTCTGATATTTGCAAGGGAAACAAAGATTCTTCCTCTAACTCAAAGCAGGAAGTAGGAAGGAATGTTCTTAGGTTGAATTCATCTTTTGGAATTTTCTCATATGTTTTTCCAAAATTCCAAAGGAATTATTACAAAAGGGACACAAATAATGGCTTAAAAAGTTGTCAGTGAATCTGCTTATTTTTGCAAAAGGAAACACAGGAAATGTAAGCCAGAAACTAATGAACGTTGTTATCTACAGAGGTCCATGGGAACCAAGTACAAGGGGTAGGTAAGAAGATTGGACTGCTCTGAGTTACCTTTTGATTTGGTTTTGAGTTTTAAATCATGGTAAGGGTTTACATTTCCAAAAAGTAAAATTAAATCAGCAAAGATGGAAAAGAGATGAAAATTGAATTCAAAAGAGAAAAAAGAAGAACTTAAATTTCTATCAAATAGATAAAAATAACACATTAGAAAAATTGCTCAAGTTACTATTGAACACAGTATTCTGACTATATTCCCCAACATGATATTTTCTAAGAAAAAAATTAGTAAAGAAATCTTGAATTTTACTTAATAAGTTGTTGGCGTATCCCATAGGACTGCGCAAATGAGTGACAGTATTGAGGTTGTTGGGAACCTGGGATCTCACTGAAAGAAAGGTACAAGTGTGAATTGGGAGATGATTCTTGCCTGAGTTGATTATCACTATGATGACTACAAACAGCAATTTTCTATTTCTAAATTTCTTCCTCATCTATTAGTTTGTATTCTTCTGTAAAGAAGAGCTTTCCCTTCTTCTTCCCACTTCCATTTTTCAAATATCAAAATACATTCTTTTTTATCCCCAATGTATTATAACCATTTCTGTCATTTGTCATTTTGGTGCTCAAATTGTCACAGTTTTGCCAGTGGGAAGCCCTTCAATCTGGGTCCTAATCCTGTGTCCTCTTGACATATCTCCATCATACTAAGAAATAAATTTTTGAAAAAAAATGGGTTTATACTGATACTGCTAAGACCAATTCAATACCACGAGACAAAACAAAAAACAAACAACAAAGCAGACATGTCAACTAAATGCAACGTGAGGTCTTTGATTAAACCCTGGAGGCGTGTGTGTGTGTATTTAGTCAGCGACATGAGATTGTGCAGGGGCAATTGAAGAACTTTAAAAAAGACTGTATACTAGAGAATAGTATTGTATCAATGTTAAGTTTCTTGAGTATAATTGTATTGTGGAAATGAGGAGAATCTGTTCTTTTGAGATACTCACCTAAGTATATAGGAGTGAAGTGTCATGAAGCAGGTAACGCTAGAGCAACTAATTCTCAAATGATTAAATAAAAAATATGTGTGCATATGTATACAGAGAGATAAATCAAATTTGGGACAATATGAACAATTAGTGTATACGGGTGAGTAGTGTAAGGGTGTTCATGGTACTTTTCCTGAAATTTTTCTCTAAGTTAGAAAATTTTCAAAATAAGAAGTTGAGGGGGCATGCTGCACTGAAAGAGAAAGGCTGTAGAAACAGGATCGGGGCTGACCTATAACTTTTAACATCCCCAGGACACACTATAGGGTTCCATAAAGCTGTGCCCATGATAGTCCAGGTTGGCATGTCTTTGATTAAGCACTGACGGTGCAGTGGGGATACACTCACTTCATTCAGTGAATTATTTATTGAGGGCCTACTATGAGAAGATACTCTGCTCGATGTTTTACATCTGTTATCTTACTGAATTCTATATAACATTCCTGAGTGGTAATCTTGTTATTTTTGTCTTTTTAACTTTTTGTTTTGATTTTTTATTCTGATTTTAAAGATGCTGAATTAAGTAAATTGCTTACGCTCACATGTCAAAAAAAAAAAAAAAAAAAAGATGTGCCCATGGGCAGGTGGCTAGAGGCAATGGCAGAAAACAGCATGTCTGGGGCAGCAACTCACTTGCAGTGATTTAGGACCTGCGATCCTTGGGATTTTAACAACACAGCTGTTCGTTTTAACCCCCTCGCTCCCACCCTCCATGTAACATCATTTCATTTCATATCCATACTTCACACACACAAAATTAGGGTCATATTCCAGCTCCATCCCAGTGCTAATACTCAAAGAGAGGCAGATTTATTGGCTTATCTGGCAGATGGGTTTTAGTCCAAAGCTGCTCTTCATGAGTGATTTCAATTCTTGCTCGTTAATCTTGCCGTGGAATCACAGTTAAAGAATTGTGGGAGAGCATATCTGAGGTATCCAGTGATCAGCAATACAGCTTATTTTCTATCAAGTATGACTTCGTCGTTTTTATCTGATACTCAGCACACAGCCTCACACAAAAACAGGTTTGCTCCACCACCTCCCGTCTTGCCTCCCTCCGTTCCCCAGCCCAGGTACAGATTTGTATTCCGGGCATCCTGCTCTTGTTTGATGAGTTTTAGAGCCTCCAATTCTTGTTTCGTCCCCAGGAGTAAAGCAGCAACTGCTTTAAACTGATAACGACATGATTTCGCTGCCCTATAGACAGTCATTTAAACTCTGTGATATGTGGCCACTGCCTCAAAATTCAAGCAATGGAAATGACATCATTATCAGCCTACTCTTTATGATGAAAAATGACCCACATTAGGAAACAATCTTAACCCAAGGAAACTTCGGTGATCAATCATCACAATTATAATGTGCTGGTCTTTTATGTAAATCCAACCCACAGTGAAGCCCGGTTTGGGTGGGAGAGTTTGGGGAGGAGAGATCTAGTGGAAAAAAAATATTAGTACAATGTAATTAAGCAAAAAGGAAAGCTTCAGATAATATATGTTTCTCAGGGGACCCTGACAGATCTAAGCTGAAAGGGTTGCATCATCATCATTAAAAGCATTTGTTAAGTGCCCAGAGCTACACAGAAATGGGCTGAGCTTTGTGCCGCATAAAGTTAGTTGAAACAGTCCAAGGCCCTTTATCCAGGAACTTGAGCCCTTCATGGGCTACATCCTTGGTGGGTAGGGGGCATTCCGTCACCGCAGGGAAGCCATCACGATCGCCAGAGGGTAATGTGACAGCTCTGGAGTGCCTGACTTGCCTCATTCTACTTCAGTTCCTTCAGGTCATTTGTCCTTTTCAAGGCTGCGTGGCCAGCCACAGGCTAAACGTGGCCTGAGTATGAGGAAGAAAGGAGTGGTATTTTCATCATTCATCTGCAAGAAGGCTGATTGTTTTCAGAGAGCAAAAAAAGGCGGGAACTTTGATGGTGAATCTTATCATTACCCAGGGGCACATGTGATTGCACCTGGCTTGCTTCACCTGTGTGCGTGTGGTCCTTAGAGTTTGTATTTTTTCCTTTCCCTTTTTTTCAAACCTGGAAAGGGGGACGTGTGTGTGAATGTGTACAAAGAGATGCAAGGGAGGTGAGGAAGGACAAAGAGATAATAGATGTGGCTCTGTTGATCCCACAAAATTGTAAAGAACAAGGCATCTCCCAGTTGCCTATACCCGGGGATATATGAAAAGCACAGGGAAGTGAAAGCCAACTGAGCTCAGCCATCCCTTACCAAGGACTGCAGAGGCTGCAGGCTCATCCCACGGCAAGGCAGCTATGCACAGTGAGTGCTCCAAGCAGGATCTTGGCCTCTTGGCTTCTATCTGCTACACAGGATCCCCTTCAACTCTGCTTTTTTCCTAAAAACTTTGTGGTGTCATCTCTCCTGTTCTTCTTCTTGACTACTTATAAAACCTCTCATATATGTACTTCTTATCCTAAAATCAATGTCCAGGTTATGAGGCCCTGGCCTGCTTCTTCCCCTACTTTTCAATGCTCTCCTGCATAATGCAAACAAACCTTTCCCACCTGTAGACCAATAATATTGGTAATTCCCTCCAGGAGTTTGCTCCTTATAGGTAAAGTCTCACCCTCCTATTACATACAAATATTTCTGAGGGCAACACATTAAGCCTTCCATGGATTTGTAACTGGGACTCACTTTTCAAAGTAAAGAGAGGAGCAACCCAGGGCACAAGGTACTGCCCCAGGAGGGTAGACAGGACAGAGTCTCAGGGGAGGGGGGAAGATGGCAGACCCCAAAGAGGAAGTAGTATCTCATATGACTTCATGTTGACTCAGCGTAAGGCACTGTTTTAACACTTCATACCAATCATGTCATTTAATCCTCAGAACAACCTTATGACACTGTATGGGAGCATTTATTGTCCCCTTTTGCAGAAGAAGAACCCGAGGTTTGGAGAGGTTAAGTGACTTGCTCATGATCGCGTGGTTGGTGGGCAGAGCTGGTAGTCTGATTTTCAGCACTTGTCCTTCACCATCACACTACTGCAGAGAGAAGCATCATCCATGGGGGAGGAATTCATCAAGTTTCCTGGGAAAGAGGTCCTGATATCGCAGTCACCCCAGCCCTGTCTCCAGCCCAAGGCACTTTAGTCATCTCTGGTTGTATTACAGATATGCGTCGTAGTGGCAGCAGGAAGCCACACCCTGTCTAGAGAGACCGATGGGCTTACCAGCAGAGGCCTGGTGTTCTGGTGGAGTCAACTCAAGCAGCCATGGGATCTTACCCTTGGCAGAAGCCAAGAACCCTCCCTGGGTTACCTTTGGACTTGTGGCACCAGCAGCTTCCTAATCTGACCCACCACAGCAATTTAAACACTGCCAGCAAATGCCCTACTGATTTATCCACAGAGATTAATGAAATCATATCTTGGGATCTATAGACGTCATTGGGCATGCTCCAGTTGACCTCAGCTGTAGTGCAGTGACTGCTTACGGAGAGCTCCATCAGTCCAGTTAGCTCAGGGAGTGTGTCGTGTTGAGTGTTCTTTCACCATGGTGAGGGGCGGGGGAAGGTTGTGCTTTAGCATAGGAGACACCCTACTTCAGTCTGGGCTAAAAATGAGGGGGAAAGAGCATTTTTGCAACATGTCCTAAAAAATAGATAGTCTCCTATGGTCTCTGGTGTAGCTCACAGCCAGTCAAGGAGCTCTCCCAGTGCTCTCCACCGTCAAGGAGTTGAGCTATTTCGGAGGCTTCAGGTGGCGGCTCTGGTTCATTCTGAACGTCCTCCCTCCACCCCCACAGATTCAGGTCTGGTTGGGGAAGGGCTATGTGGGACATTTTGAAATAATCATTTCATAGCCATGGTTTAAATCATGTTTTCTCTGATGAATAATCCATACATGGTTACTAGGAGTCATTAATCGTTGTCAGTCTTCATTTTCCAGATGGAGGGAAACGGGAAGGGTGAAACAAACGTCACTGGATCTGTTGTGCCTTTCCTGGTGAGCATTGCTCTTTTGACCAGCTCAGGTCTTTCTTCCCCGCCTAGCAAAGAGAGGCCTATGGGGACTGTCAGAAAATGTCGTGTTGGAAGAAATAATTCACTGTGGCTGGGAGCACAGAGTTTGTGTAGAGGAACTGATCTGCCTCTGTTTATAAAATCCCCACTTGTTTGTACCTTTGGTGAGAATATTATTTTCTGCCTCAGCTCTGTGGGACATATTATCACTAAAATTACTATGGTATTTATATTAAACTGGGTCACAAAGTAAGTCACCCTTCATGTCCAGCTTGCTTTCTAAAGCTGGAAGAGTGAGGATTTCCTCAGAAATTCTTGGACTTGGTTTCTTTTCATTAAATTTTTGTGTATATGGTGCATATTCATGACCAGATTTTAAAAGCAGACGTTTTTCATGCCTCGTTTAACTTGTGCCTCTCTTCAGAGCCCATGTATTGAGCAGGTTTCTAATCAGAACCAGTTTGGATCGATTGGTGAGTGCTGGGTTGTGAATGTGGTAGGGACTATGGTGACCAGTCCTCAGTGGGTGGAAAAAGATGAACAGTGTAGTACAGAGAATATTGGGGTCAGAGGATCTGGGATCAAGGAATAACTCAACCAAGTATTAGCTGAGTGACCTTGGACTTGGCTTAATATTTTCTGAGCATCAGCTTCTTATCTATAAAGTGGAGATAATAATACCTACGTTGAAAGGTTTGGGGAAGGTTCAAATAAGATTAAGGTATGGGGAAGTGCATTGGGAGCTATAAAATCTTACATACACTAAATGGATCAAATAGTTCTTGAAAGAAGACAATCTAAGTCTGGAGCTTTGTTAAACAGATCTTTTAAATTGATTTTTCTCATAGCAGGATTTAATTTATACTCTTGCACTGAATTTTTCAAGATACGGGCGAGCTAAAAAGGCCTGTGCTTTACATTGCGTTAGGCAGGGTCCCACACCTTGCCATGCCAATGTAGAAACTGGTCAGGGCCAGAGCACTGGTCATTGTACCCCATGAAACAGGGGTGTGTCCTGGTATGGCAGTTCATGCTTGGTTGCCATGGTGGACCCCCGACCTGGCCCATTTTCTACCCTGGCCAGGATTTCGAGCCACCTCCATCTCCACGCCCAGGTCTGCAGAGACTCGAGGCTGTGGTCACAGAGTCATCAGGTCTTTTGGAAAGAGAGGTGGTTCAACGTTTGAAGAATTATTGTAATTTCTACCATTTATTAAGTGTTTACTGTATGCCAGGTGCTGACCTAAGCACTTTATGTGCATTACCCCATTAAATCTTCACAACAGCCCTGTGAAATAGAAGCTACAAACATCCCCGTTTTACAGATAAGGAAATTGAGTGCACGGAGTTTTAGGTTAATTGCCCGAGGTTAACAGTTAACAGAGTGCAGTTTGGGAGTCCCATGTGGATCTGTCTGACTCCAGAGGCTGCTCTTAGCTCAGAATGCTGCTCCGATATCTGACCGGGTTGGGACTTGACTGCAGCCGGAACCTCAGATTAAACCATACACTCAAACTTCACCCTGGGGAGCATCCTCCTCTTGCTGAAGGGAAGAGAAGAAGAGGACTGGGACTCCGTGGGACTTCCATCTCGTGGCACTGATGTACCAGACTCAATATCAATCCTCAACTGAAAATTCTGCAGGGCTTAGATTGTATGGCTGTACAGAGTACATGTGTACTATGGGGTACCTCACTTCAAAATCTCTTCATTAAACTTGTAACTAGCCATTTAAAACATTTCTTTTCCAAATAGCTACCTTCGCCTTTTTTTGGCAGTTTAAAGTGGAGTTGGGTGAGCTATAGATCATTTACATAATAACTCTTCCTTTTACCTCTTTGATTCTGATTTCTTACTGTTCATTCATAACTTATGTTATTGTCTAAAAAAAAAAAGGAAACAGAAGAAAGACAAAATAGAAAAAGAACAAAAGAAGGAAAAAAGTTAGTTTATTCAAGCAAGATAAGGAAAAGGAGAAAAGGAGTGGGGAAAAAAGCTAAATGTGATCCAGGGTTGAATAAAGTAGCCTGAAACTTAGGACTTTAATGTCTGTTCCACCCACCCAACACCATCCCATAAATCCTTACATTACATTCCACTAAATGTGTCAGAAATGCAAGTGTGCTTGCAAATAATTGCTGCCATTGAATGAATCCACCCTGGCATATCCATTTGGGCTCAAAATAACCCGTGTAACCTAAGAGTAAATCAGTGACTGGACACCCAGTGCCAAGCATAATCTCAAGCAACATTTAACTAGGTTCAATATTTATTTCCCTGCCTTGAGTCACTTTGAAATGATCTGGACTCAGTTCAGACGGGACCAGCCCTAATTTTATGGTGCTCTTGGAATCCTTCCAGCAACACGAGGGCTCAGATGTCAGGGAGTTCCAGAAAAATGAGATCCCTCACAGAAGATTTCACAATTTAAGGCACCCTCCTTCCAACATTTTGCAACATGTGGGCCTTTTACTGAAGATATAACTTTTTGAGAGGTTTTGAGCACCCTTGAGAAGTATGCCTCACCCACACTCCAACTCCTACCTCCTCCCTAGAAATGGGGATAGGGGAGAGAGTTAAGTTAACTTGTTAACAGCTTGCATAAATAAAATCTCTGAATATCTGCAAATTGGAAAAGAGAGGCCCACAATTTACCACCATTTTTCAAAAAAAAAAAAAAAATGACATTTTCCAAACAACCATGGAAGCCAAATTTGAGAAGCTTCAAGCCACATTAAAATGGCAGATAACACTCCTGCAAGTTTGATGGATACAGGAACACATCAAATAAATATCAGCCAATTCTAAAGCTTTTGTATCTCAAATGCCCAATCAATAGAAAACCAACCAATTTTAGTGTACAACAGAGATAAATCTTAAGATGGCAGGATTGACTTATGGCTCCCTGTTAAGGGGGTATTGAACTGACATTGAGTGACCTCACACTCAGCCATAACATTTATTATAAAAGTCTGATGTGGTTAAGTGAAGTGATTGATATTGGCCCATCCTGCTCTAAAATACAGCCTTTCATCTTTTTTAGCCGGGAAAAGAGTAAAGGACCTCGCTCATGAAATCAAGCAGTTTCTTTTTCTTTATTTTTCCTTAATGTATAGATGGTTAGTCTTAATTCACACAACATTGGGAATTCTGGAGTCTGTGAGACCTGCATTCATATCCTAGGAGCATCGTTTATCAGCCTTTAAGCAGGTTTTTAAGTTCCTCTAAGGGACAATTTCCTTATCTATAGAACTGTGAGAACTGAGTGAGATTATGTAGTTGAAGCAATTAGTAAAGTGCCCAGGTACATACTCAAGAAATGCTAGTCATATTATTGTTATAATGTGATTATTATTATCTAAGTTATTTTGACTCCTGACTTCACAATTGCATAGACCGTTACACTATTAGCAAGGTCAATAACAACAACAATAACTATTATTGATACATTTTGTTGATGCCATCTAGTTACCAGGCACTGTGCTCAATGCTTTAAATATGTTCTCTCATTTAATTCTCACAAAAATCTATGACATAAATGCTATAATTATACCAGTTGTTAGAAACAAAGAAACTGAGGCACAGGGAAATGAATGAAATTGCTTAAGATTACATGGTTTACTGGAGACCATTATCCTAGGTGAAGTAACTCAGAAATGGAAAATGAAATACTGCATGTTCTGACTTATAAGTGGGTGGCAAGCTATAGGTATGCATGGCCATATAGAGTGGTATAATGGACACTGGAGACTCAAAAGGTGGTAGGGTGGGAAGGGGGTGAAGGATAAAAAATTACTTTTAGGGTACAATGTCCACTATTCAGGTGATGGGTACACTGAAAGCCCAGACTTCACCACTATACAATATAATCCATGTAACAAAAGCCCATTTGTACCCCCTAAATCTATTGAAATAAAAAAAAAATCACACAGTTGGCCAAGATCCAAACACATTGCATTACACTGGCCTCCCTGCCCCAAGTCACATAGATTATTGCTTTTTGTCCTGTTACACCCTTAGAGGAACAGAAAACTCTAATAATTTGGGGGAAGTCATTTCTCTTTCTGGACCTTGGGCTTTCATCTGTCAAATGAAAAAGTTAGAGGCAATTACATCAGATATTTTAAGATTCCAGGATTTTAATGGAGTTAGTTGTCAAGAGGGACAAGCTTGGAAAATGTGTAAATAGGATTTTATAAATGTTTGAGATGGAGATTTGGTACATGTGTGGTATATTCTGCATGGTCCCTTTTTGCAGTCAGGCTTAATTCTCTCTCCCTAAGCTATCCTTTCTAATGCTGCTATGGAAGAAGCTATCCACTCGCCCAACTACGCTTGTCTGCAGCACACCTGGTTGGTCTAGCCTAAGCGAGCACAATCTTTAATTTGGGTCAGTCTTCACTTCCTACTCCCAACCTTGATTCTTCTGAGATGCTTAACAGTTGCTCCTTCTTCCCAAATCCTAAAATAAGTTCTCCTGCCATTCTGGGAATAATGTTATGATTAAAAAGTTATTTACATTTGGTCCTCACACTTCGATGTTGACATAAAATGAAACCACTGATCACTGTTGTTGTAGGGTTAGGATGTTTAAAATATTTCACATCCTGGCCGCAAGGTAAGCAGTTTCCAGATATAGTCTGTTTTGAGGCTTGGCTTTCAGGGTGGAGATGGTGGGGAAAGGTAGGAGGAAGTGGCTAGTGGATGGAAGAGTCTAGAGGGAGTCTGAACCTCACCTTTTGGCCAGAACCAAGCCCTGGCTATTTTCTGAGTACCTGTGGCTGTGGTCCAGTGCCATGACACAGACACAGTGCACTGGCTCTGAGCTCTCATTTCCACCTCTTGAACACAGCTCTCTGCTGGTCCTGAACTCCTGACTGCTTATCCTGGTAGTGTGGAGGGCATGCAGAAATATTGTATATGCAGGGATGGCTCTTCAAAAGTATAGCCAGGACACTGTCACATTTTGATCTTCTACTCTTTTTGAGTTCAGGCTAAAGAAAAAGTAAGAGAAAAAAGTCATCTGCATTCAGTTCCTGGGACTGGTAGCTTTAAATGGTGTTTATGAACGTACTGACCTGTCAGGAGTATCACTTGATCTACCCCAGTAATTTCAATAAATCATAGATTATTAGAGGGAAATTAGGATTAGTTAAACAACTAATTGAATCCAAGGATACTAATCAATTATATGGCTGAATTAGAAAAAAATCTTTTTTTTAATGTGTTTGCAATTATATGCATGACCTTAGAAACATATTATTTCATTGTGGCTGGGGCCTAAAAGATACAGGGTTGGGCCTTGTGGCAGGTCACACCTCTAAAGCCTGTAAGGATAAGACTGACGCTCCATGCTATGGCCCAAAGGACTATGTGAGTTGTTCTTGAGCACAAAGTGAGATGTTAGCCCCCTGAAGACCCACACAGGAATTCGAGCTCTGCACTGTGAAACTATCTTATACCTTTCCTAAGCAACTAATTCAATTTTCAGGGGGGAGGGGGGAGAAAAAGAACAGCTGGAATTTTCCACTGATGGCTCTGAATAAAACTGGAAATACATTGTGCTTCTGGGGTTGAGGGTTGGGGTAAGATGAGCTGCCGAGCTCTAACATTCTTAAACAAGCAGGCTGTGCAGCCACCGGAAACACCATCTAGAGAGGTATATTTTTATTAGTCCTTCTTTTAAAGACTTACAAGATTTTAAAGAACCACATGAATTCTGTTTTTAACTTAGATAAAAGCCTGCAGTTAATTTTTAAGAGTGGATTTCAAATCCCTGAAAAACAGGTTTGGTAAAATCTCTGACAGGACTTGAACTGCAGCGTTTAGGAAGACCACAGGAAAAAAAGTAGGCATTTTTTTTTTCCTTTGTACGTTTTCCCTGAAAAGCTGGGTCACATTTTCATTAACAATATTTAAAGGACAGCAAATCTTGCTTAACCTCCCATGGAAAAAGCCAACAATGAATGACTTTCTACTGACGTTTAATGGTTAGGTGCAAACCACCAAAGCCAAGGCTAATGACTTTAGGAAAACTAAGAGTTTTCTTGGTTTCTGATAAGTGATGTTGAAAGAATATTCCATAAACCACATCACCAACTTCCACTCTCCCTCCCATTCCTAAAATGCCTCATCCAATCAGAGTTTCTGTTTACATTCTTCAAACTGGCAGGAGGCATGAGATAGCAGACCGGACTCCCTCATGCTGTGTTTCTAAGGCCATGCATCATCTGCCCGTCGAGGGTCAGCCTGCCCCAATGGGAAGCTGAGAAAATACCCAAGTGGCTGTGGGCTACTTCACTCATTCTCAAGAGAAGGAGGTGCCTCTGTGACTCCCTGCTGAGGACAGCTTCTTTTGCCCCTGCTGAGCACAACCTCTTCCTGTGCTTTTGTGTTGTCTTAGAGTAATGTCACAATGCCCTGCCCCCTGCAGCACTATGAGAATGCACCAAGATTAGCTTTTTGGTGGAAGGAGGAAATATATTACAGAAGATACAAAGACTCATTCATTCACTCATTCATTCAAACATATAGTGAACATGTATGATGTTCAAGGCACAATTCCAGGTGCCAGAGTTATGACCCAAAAGATGCAAGCCTTGTCCTAATGGACCTAGAGCCTACAGATGAAGAGGAGTGCACAATTACAGTCCAGTGTGTGTAAGCAAGTTTGTCAGGACTGTGCTAGGGTATTGTGGAGCAGAGGAAAAGGCATCTCCCCATAAGGTGGGGAGGAGTTTATGGAAGGCTTCCTGAAGGGGGTAACTCATGGGTGAGGTTGAGGAACAGATACAAAGGAGAGTCCTCTTATAATAATTACAATGCACTATTTATTTCCAAGATAAAATTTTTTTGTAACTATAACTTAGTCTGGAAGGGTATAGCCTTTCAGGATGTAGCCTGGGATCCTTCCTTTTTAGCTGTTTCTTTGAGGAAGGTGCCATTTTATTCCTTAACACCCAGTGTGGTCTCTGTAGGGCTTTGTGCCATTTATAATCAAAGCCCAAAAGATTAGATTACAACTTTGTCAAGCTCAAATGCCCATCTCCACCCCCTAATATTTCTATATATAGGACTGACCTGATCATTGCTTGGCTGGATCACAAATGTCTGATATGATGAAGGATCTCACTGGAGATGCCACTCAGGAAAGTGACCCTATTCATTACTTGTTCCCAGCATAGTGCTTTAACTATGCCATGGCTACAGTATCCATGGAATAAGAGTTAACTAGTATGTCATATCAGAAATGTTCCTTCTCCTAAAGTCAAGACAAAAACCCAAATGGTGTTATCTTCTAAATCCAGCAAAACTTCTTTAGTCTGAAAGAGAGACCTCTGGCACTGTCTGTGACAGCCAAGAATTTAACAACTAGCAGGTGTCACAGCTTGCATGCTTTTCTCAAGGGGCAGCTCAGGTCTCCTCCAGTCCTATAACTTTATTCCTGATTTTAACAGGTTTGAGCATTTTGTTTGTCAGCCTCCAGCATGTTAGATACAATAAGCAGAGAAAGGGGAAGGGATGAAGGTGTTGGCTTCTAGAGGTGGCCAGGAGAGATAGGAGGCACTGTGGGAAATAGGAAAGAGAAAGAGGAGACTCACGAGAAGTAGAGACACAAGAATTTAAAAAGTAAGAAAGCTCTGGCTAAGTGGGCTAGGGGTGGAGATTCTGTGAGAAACTTGGGGTTTTTTCTGTCTACAATGAGTCTTAGATTCTGCTCCTTTGGCATTTTGTCCAATTAAAAAATGTGTTAGGTATTTTTCTAATTTTGAATTGACAAGAAAATTATGGTAATTTGTCCTAAGAAAGGATTTTCTCAAGTCACTTGGTGCGTTATTATAAAGTTATTGCCCTCCTTGATGAGAACAGAGGTAGAACCTTATTATTTTAAGTACTCTTTTCTTAAAGGAAAGTAACATGGCTCAATGGATAAGTAGCAGATTGCATATCTGGAACCCATTACTGTTCCTGGCTTTGTTTTCTCTGACCGTGAAAATAATTCTTCCCTCTCATTCTTTTTTCTTTAAAATGGGGCTCGTTACCTTGATAGGACCTTCTGAGTGATATACTTCTGTAATGGAGGTGTGTATGCAGAGATGTTTTTAGAAACATATGGTATTTATGTACATGAAGCTTGGGAAAGGAAGCTCAGGCCATCATATGAATCTCAGATGATATCTAGAAGGTAATTGGAGAATCAGGGAGTTTGCAGCCTTCATCATACAGTTGAGAAGACTGAGGCACAGCAGGAGAAGTAACGTGGCTCAGGTTATAGGAAGAGCAATGCTGGAATTGATACAAACCCTCTTGGGTCCTGACATGCTTCTTCCCATTAGATTGTGACTCTAACATTAAATTTGTATGACATTTGAACCAGTTGACCCACCTTTAATTTTTATGCATCTTCTAAATTTTATTTATTACATATTGGAACTCTTCTCTTGACACTGCATTTGAAATTATTTTATGGCTAAAGCTTTGAAGGTTTCTAATGCAGTGGCCTCCTAATAGCAGGTAAATCAGAAAGACTTTCATTTGGCACTCGTTGTTCTAAGCTATTTCAAGCTTAGGGAGGGAGCCCAGTAAAACACTGAAGTTCTTTTTATTCTGGAGCTGATTGGCTGAAGGGATCTTGGCTCCTAAGAGTAGCTTCAGGAATAATGATTGCTACAGCCATACTGCTTTTGTGGCAGGGATACTACATCTCTTAGTGCTTTCTCTGGTACTGCATCTGCACCAGGCTTCATATGGCCTTGCCTATTACTGAGGGATTAAGAGACTCATAGTGAACCCAAGATGATGTATTGGCTATTCAGGGGCCCTTTCCACACACCACCATGACCCTGTTCTCCCCTATCCATGCATCATGGTCCAGTGGGATTGTTCTTATAAATCTCTTTGAGAGCTTAGAAGAAAGATGCACATCTATTCATTCTATATCCATTCACAAATATAGGCACCTACTAAGTGCTTAGCCCTGTGCTAGACAAAATGGGCAGTATATACACATATAATAAGTAACCCCCATTCACCAGAGGCATAAATTACGTTGTGAAGATGAGGCATGAGCACATAGAATGAAATATGAAATGATATAAAAGGGTGAAATGCAAGCATATTGTTGGGTAGCCCAAAGAATAGAATATGGGATGTGGGGGAGAACATGGGCTTTACCTGGGTTCAAATCCCATCTCTGCCACTTACTAGCTATATAATCACAATTCCTCTAATGTAAACTAGGTTGGAAGAATTGTGAAGATTAAATAATAAGATAATATGTTAAAAAAATTCAGCACATTTTCATGATAAAAACTCTTAACAAAATAGGCATAGATGGGACATACCTTAAAATTATTAAGGCCGTATATGATAAACCCACAGCAAATATCATACTGAATGGGGAAAAATTGAAAGCATTCCTGCTTAGAACTGGAACCAGACAAGTTTGCCCACTATCTCCACTTCTATCCAACATAGTGCTGGAAGTCCTTGCCAGAGCAATCAGATAAGAGAGAGGAATTAAATGTGTCCAAATGGGGCAGAAGAGGTCAAACTCTCACTGTTTGCTGATGATATGATATTATATCTAGAAAATCCCAAGGATTCGACCAAGAGACTCCTGGAATTGATAAATGAATTCAGTAAAGTCTCAGGATGCAAAATTGATGCACACAAATCAGTGGCATTCATATACGCCAATAACAGGCCAAAAATCAAATCAAAGATGCAACACATTTCACAGTAGTATCAAAGAAAATTAAATATTTAGGAATATATTTAACAAAGGAGATGAGAGACATATATAGGGAGAACTATGAAACACTGAGAAAAGAAATTGTAGAAGATGTAAACAGATGGAAAACCCTACCATGCTAATGGATTGGCAGAATCAGTATTGTTAAAATATCCATACTACCTAAAGTGATCTACAGAATTAATGCAATCCCTATTAAAATGCCATCATCATCCTTTACAGGTCTAGAAAAAATAATTCTATACTTTGTATGGAACCAGAGAAGACCTTGTATAGTAAAAGTAATCTTAAGCAAAAAGAACAAATTGGGAGGAATTAGTCTGCCAGACTTCAAGCTTTACTACAAGGCTACAATAACCAAAACAGCATGGTACTGGCACAATAACAGAGCTATAGACCTTTGAAACAGGACTGAGAACCCAGATGTAAAACTACCCTCGTATTGTCATCTAATTTTCGACAACGCAGACAAAAATATACGTTGGAGAAAAGAATCTCTATTCAATAAATGGTGCTGGGAAAACTGGATAACCATATGCAGAAGAATGAAACTGTATCCCCATCTCTCACCTCTCACAAAAATCAACTCACGATGGATAACAGACTTAAACCTAAGACTTGAAACCTTAAGAATTCTGGAAGAAAATGTTGGAAAAACTATTACAGACATTGACGTAGGCAAAGAATTTATGAAGACGACCCCCAAAGCAATCACAGCGGCAACAAAAATAAATGAATGGGACCTGATCAAATTAAAAAGCTTCTGCACAGCCAAGGAAACTATCATTACAGTGAACAGACAACCTACAGAATGGGAGAAAATATATTTGCTTTCTATACATCTGATAAAGGGCTGATAACAAGAATCTATATAGAAATTCAGAAAATCAACAAGAAAAAAATCAAACAACCCCATCAATAAATGGGCAAAGGACATGAACAGAAACTTTTCAAAAGAAGACAGAATAATGACCATAAAACATATAAAAAATGCTCAACATCTCTAATAAGTAGGGAAATACAAATCAAAACCACACTGAGATATCACCTAACTCCAGTGAGAATGGCCTTTATCAAAAAGTCCCAAAACAAAAAATGTTGGTATGGATGTGGAGAGATAGGAACACTCTTACATTGCTGGTGGGACTGCAAATTAGCACAACCCCTGTGGAAAGTAATTTGGAGATACCTCAAACAGCTAAAAATAGAAATACCATTTGATCCAGCAATCCCACTACTAGGCATCTACCCAAAGGAAAAAAAAGACATTCTATAATAAAGACATCCGCACTCGAATGTTTATGGCAGTACAATTCACAATTGCAAAAATGTGGAAACAACCCAGGTGTCCATCAATACATGAGTGGATTAATAAAATGTGGTATACGTATACCATGGGATACTACTCAACTACAAAAAACAATGGTTAACTAGAACCTCTTACATTATCCTGGATAGACCTTGAGCCTATCCTTCAAAGTGATGTATCACAAGAATGGAAAAACATGCACCACATGTACTTGCCATCACATTGG
The DNA here is from genome assembly GCA_004363605.1 of Indri indri. Taxonomy (NCBI): domain Eukaryota; kingdom Metazoa; phylum Chordata; class Mammalia; order Primates; family Indriidae; genus Indri; species Indri indri. The sequence continues at coordinate 1,955 of RJWJ010021774.1, read as the reverse complement.
TACTAACTGATCAACACTAAGGTGCTCAGATGGTAGTAATTTTCATTGGGTGCTGGTCAGGTGGGGTGGGGGTGGGGGTAAACTCACAACTAATGGAGGCAGAGTACACTGTATGTGGGAAGGGCACACTTGTAGCCCTGGCTTGGGCGAGGCAAAGTTATTACATGTAACCAAAATGTTTGTACCCCCATAATATTCTGAAGTAAAAAAAAAAGATAATATGTGAACTGCTTAACATGGGTCCTGGCATGTAGTGAATACTTGATAAATAAATAAATAAAACAGGTTATTATTAATATTTTTACTATAGAGATTATAAGTGCTACAAGAATTCAGAGAAGGGAGAGCTCAGTGTGAGCCAGAATGAGAGGAGAAGACCTATGTATCCTACAAATGGGGAAGAGGTAGGTCCTTGAAAAGTGAGTTCAAATTAGACTAGGATGGGGTTAGAAGAAGGGAAACCAGGAAGTCCCAGACAAACAAGAGAGCAAAGTATGGAGGCAGCGATGAGAGTGAGCTTCCAGGAGAACATGAGGGAAAGGACCTGTATAGGGAGCATGGGAGATGAGACGCAACCAGATTTTGGCCAGAGACCAAGAGGCTATCTCCTCTTCCGATGGCCCTTGCTGGCACTGGGGTCTTTCTCCACATTCACAGCCCAGCAGGAGGAAAGCTGTGCTGTAAGCTTTGGAAACCTTCACGTAATCACTTTGCCACCAGTTTAGCAGGCGAGGACCTCCTGGTCCGCAGTAGGTAAGCCAATGACTAATATCAATCATTTTTTTTTTATTGTTGTTGTTGTTGGGAGAAGTGGGGACACCAGATATATTAGCAGAGAAGAAAGAGATGGCAGGTAAAAAAGGATCATGGGAATGAAATAGCATCTGTCATTTTCTTGCAGAATTGCCCAACTCCTTCTGGAGGCCCTTGTAAAGTCCTGCTGCTTGTGTACTATCTTGGCAGTCTTAGGACATTCATAGCATCAGAAAATCGTCCCCTTTCACCACCCCCAAAGGGACTCAATGAACATCGATTAGACTATTTGGTAGTGTATTTTCTGTTTGGCTTCTACAACAATTGTCTTTTTCTGCTATTTCTTACTAATTACATATGGTGGTAAGTTTCTCCCGCCCACAGAAAAACCAAAAGGCATTAGCTATTTCCATTACCATTCGCAGACTTGCTTAGCTGAATGGGAAGAAGGCTGCTGCAGCCAAATTGCTATTTTGAAATAATGATTATGTGTCCTTTGGGAATCTTTGAAGCATGTTTCTTGATAGCCTCACTGAGAAGAAAAACAATAGTACATTTCCTATACAAATAGGTATGGATAGCTCATTGCAAATGAGTTTCTGAAGTTAGGGGTTAGTAGTAGCTGGTACCTGGGCCATCTAGCTAGTGCTTTACTTAAAATAGGATAATGGCAGTAGCTCAGTTCCTAACACCCACTCTCAGAAAACCTTCCCTATTTTATTTTGAAAAGGAATTAACGTAGCCTTTGGATTTGTCACTGTGGTTCCTTAAGTTACAAAGAAGCAGCCTGTAAGATCCATGGATCACGAATTCATTATACATTAGCTACAAACTGGAAAGACCAAGTTATTTGGTGCAAGGATATTGTTTCACTCCTACCCCACTACCTCTAATCCCCCAACCCAACCCTCTCCCTCGTGATTCATGCTATGCAAAGAAAATAGGACGTCATTTATCTACTGATCTCTTAGGATGAGGCAGAGCTGTCCGATGTCCAAAAAGAGTGTGTAGGGGATTGTTTTGATTTTAAATTTGTTTGCAAGTTGGTATTATTTAATTTATTTGTTCTATTTTTAAAATAACCATTTCCTTTGCAGCATTGCCTTTGGGCACAACAAAGAATGAGTGATTTTCAAATAAATAAGATGTTAAATAGCAACAGTGATTCAGCTTATTGTTGTTTTTTTTTTTTTTTTTTTTTT
>RJWJ010021773.1:0-27559 GCA_004363605.1 Indri indri | reverse complement strand
GCATCTTTATGGAATGAAACAGCAGATCATTCGGGAAGGCTAGAGGATGTGGAAGGGACATAGCAAGAGGTGAATCTGGGAGTAACAATGATGGTAGTGATATTTATTGAGCACCTACTGTGTGTTCTGCCCATGCTTAATTAAGTGCTTATTTACATAATCTCAGTATCCCCACATCACTGATCTGGAAACTTCGGTTGTGTTGTTTGCCTAGTCTCACGTGGTGAGGGGCTGGAACCCATCCTTCCTGATGAGGGTTGTGTTTGGGAAGCTTGGACTATAAGCTGGTCAGGGCAAGACTTCCATTAAAGTAGGGTTTCTCAGCCTCAGCACAGTGGACCTTTGGGGCTGGATATTTCCCGATGTGGGGCTGTCCTGTGCATTGTGCTTGTTGAGCAGTGTCCCTGGCGTCTGCCCGCAAAATGCCACCAGCACATTCCGCTTGCCTCCAGGCAACCAAAAATGTTTACAAATGTTGTCATATGACTCTTGGGGGGACAAACTTGCCCCCAGTTGAGAACCACTATGTTAAAACATAAATCAGATCATGACTCCATTAATCCATGGTCCCCACATCACTCTGAGTGAAAGTCCAAATCCCTGCAGTGGCCTGGGAGTCCTCCACAGTCTGTCCCCGCCGAGCCACATGCCTTCCTCCCTGACTTCACGTCTTACTCTTGAGACACAGCCGCTTCTCTGTTACTGCTCAGACGTGCCAGACACAGTCCTGCCTCAGGACCTTGGCACTTGCTGTTTCCCCGACTCGGAGCGCTCTCCCCCATGGCCATTTGGAGCACTCCCTTGTTTCCTTCTGTCCTTTGTTCAAATACCGCTCCTCAGCGGGGCCTTCCCCCTCTGAGCCCTTTTCTTCTCTCAGGAGCATCCCTGCCTCCACAGCCTCATCTCATTCTCCTCCCCTCGGCAGGTTTTCAGCCCCGGGAGGGCTGGCCCTTTGTCCCTGTTGGTCATTGCTGGGTCCTCAGCCCTAGGAACAGTGCTCAGTAGGTGGATGAATGCTGTCCTGTTACTGCCATGTCCCCAGACACATCCCTGTGCCTGGCACATGCCTGACCCCTCACATGACCCTGGACCGAGACCAAGGGATTTGGTGGAGCTTAAGAGTCTAGTAAGAGGAGAGGAAGCGGCTGCAGGGGAAACGAGCAAAATGGCCAAGGCTGGATGCAGAAAACAAGGACAAGTGTCGGCTCTGCAGGGAAGGGCCCCTGGTGAGCTGGGGTCAAAGCAGGTCGAGCAAGATGCCGGGGCGACGTTCGGGCACCTGTGATGGGCAGCCCCCACTCTGTTTTCTTTTCAGCGCCGGAAGCCCTAAGACAGGAGTCTTAGTTTTGCGTGTAACTTAGTTTTGCATGTCCCCTTCCTCGCCACGGTGTTCAGCTCTGCATCGTGGGCGTGAGGATGTGGGGCACCTGCCCAGATAGGGCAAGGACCACTTTGGGCCACAGCCCTGCCTTCCTGGGTGTTGGGGGCCAGGTCTGCATGTCGCCCCCACCCCGCATTTCTGGGCTTGATTCTTAGCTCTGATGAGTCGGGGGCAAGGGAAGGGCGCGGCTCAGCCCGCGGTGGGCGGGGGCGTCACTGCCAATGTGATGCTGGTACCGCTGCCTTCCTCCCATCCCGTGTCCCCGGCGGCTATGCTTGCCTCTCGCTGGAGAATTAAGCCTGTCCCTGGCTCTTTTCAGGGCTGCAGTGGGAAAAGTACGCCCCATGCTGTCTCTCTAAACAGGATTGGCGTCCAGAAGCCCAGCGGGTCCCCTGACCTCCCTGCGGGCCTTCCGCTTCCTTTTCTCACACTTCCTTGGCTTCTGTGCTACCGTTTGCCGGGTGACCCCCACCTGGGGTGGTTTGAACATGGCCTTGGCCTTTACGGGCGGCCTGTTGCTTTGCCTTCCGCCCCTCCAAGCCCAGTCTGTTCCTTGGTGGTTCGTGCAGAAGACTTTGCTGGGCCTGTGGAGCCAGGCTCCTCCAGGCGCTGCCCGTGTGACTTGTGGCATGTGTTCTCGCCTCTGTTTGCCTCCGTGTCCCTCTCTGTAAAACAGGAATAATTCCAGTATCTTCCCCACAGCTCACTGTGGCGGTAAAGGGAATGGTGCACATGAAACCTGAGCACGGTGCCCGGCACGGTCAGTGCTTAGTAAGAGCTGCCGTTTTATTATTAGGATTCCCGTCATCAGCCCGAGGGACAGCCCGTGGGTTCGCGCCCTGCTTCAGCCCCAAATGTGTCCCCTCGTGGCTGGTGATGCTGAGAAGCGGTGGCTGGGTTCACACCCAGGCCCCAGCTCGGGGTCTGCTCTTTGTTGCCACTGTTGGTGCTCATCTTATTTGTTCCCTTCCGCCTTTCTCTCTTTCCCTTCCTTCCTTTGTGAAAAGGTGGTGCATATTCATGCTTCAAAATCCAAAATATAAAAAGATATCCCTGGGAAGCGTCCTACCCAACCCTGGACCTGCCTCCTGGGTCCTTTCCCTGGAAGTCACCATTGTTAATAGTTCCTAGGATTTTTTTTCTTTTCTTTCTTTCTTTCTTTTTTAAATTGAGACAGAGTCTTGCTCTGTTTCCCAGGCTAGAGTGCAGTGGCATCATCATAACTCACTGCAGCCTCAAACTCCTGGGCTCAAGCAATCTGGGGCTATAAGCAGGTACCACCACGCCCGCCTAAGTTTTAAAATTTTTTGTAGAGATGGAGTCTCACTATTGCCAGGCTGGTCTGGAACTCCTGGGCTTAAATGATCCTCCCAAAGTGCTGAGATTACGGGCATGATTACGGGTATGAGCCACCACACCCGGCCAGGGGCTTTCTTTTCAGAGAGATTTTTCACCTGTGAGCTATATGTATACTTCATGTGTTGTGTATGTTCATTCTTTTTCTCCTTTTTTCACACAAATGGAGCATGCCGCACACCCTGTTGTGCACCGTTTGTTCCACTTGATCTCACATCAGTATAAATTGCCGAGTCTGCCTGGTGATAGCCCCTGGAGGGGACAGACACCTGGTCTAGGTGGTAGGACCTGGGTCCCTGCCCCAGCTCTGCACGCTGACTGCATTTCCTCCTTCCTTCCTGTCGTTTCTGGGTCTTGGTTTGTCTTTTTCTTTTCTTTTCTTTTTTTTTTTTTAACTCTATGTTGAGATGTGACGTACAATGAGTTGCACATATTTAATGTACACAACTTGAGGAGTTTGGAGGTAAGTATGCATCCAGGAAACTAAAACCACATCAATGCCATGAACATATCTATCACCTTTAACAATTTCCTCCCGACCTATTTATTTATTTGTGCTGAGAACACTTAATATAAGATCTGTACACTTGATGGGACTGCAAACTAGTACAGCCTCTGTGGAAAGTAGTACGGAGATACCTCTAAGAGCTACAAGTAGAACCACCAGCAATCCCATTACTGGGCATCTACCCAAAGGAAAAAAAGACATTCTATAAAAAAGACACCTGCACTCGAATGTTTATAGCAGCACAATTCACTATCGCAAAGATGTGGAAACAACCCAAGTGCCCATGAATGCATGAGTGGATTAATAAAATGTGATATATGTATATCATGGAGTTCTATTCAGCCACAAAAAACAATGGTGATCTAGCACCTCTTGTATTGTCCTGGATGGAGCTGGAGCCCATTCTACTAGATGAAGTATCACATGAATGGAAAAACAAGCACCACATGTACTCACCACCAAATTGGTATTAACTGATCAACGCTTAAGTACACATATGAAAGTAACATTCTTTGGGTGTCAGGCAGGTGGGAGTGGGGAGGAGGGGATGTGTATATTCACACCTAGTGGGTGTGGTGCACACTCGGGGACGGACACACTTCAAGCTCTGACTCAGGCGGGGCAAAGGCAATATATGTAACCTAAACATTTATACCCCTGTAATATGCTGAAGTAAAAAATTAAAAAAATATAAGATCTACCCACTTAGCAAATTTTTGGGTATACAGTTTAATCTTGTTAACTATAGACCTTACCGTACAGCGGCTCTCTAGGACTTACTCATCTTCTATAACTAAAACTTCGTACCCTTTGACCAATACTTCCCTGTTTCCTCCTGTCTTTGGCAACTGCCATTCTACTTTTTGCTTAGGTGAGTTTAGTTTTTTTAGATTTCACATTTGTCTTTCTGTGCTTGGCTTATTTCACTTAGCATGATGTCCTCCAGGTTCATCCATGTTGTTGCAAATGGCAGGATTTCTTTCCTTTTTAAGGTTGAGTAATATTCTAATTTTCAGTAATCTTATAGTTATATTCTAATATTCAGTAACTTCACCCCTGTGAAATGTCCTCCCAGGGCTTCCTATGTCACTTGAACAAAAATCTGTGCTCCTTACCATGGCTCCAAGACTGGCCGTGCTGTGGCCCCTGGTGACTTCTCTGGCCCCATCTTGGGTTCTGGCTCATCACTGCAGTCAGATGGGCCACCTCCTCACCCTCGTGGCCTTTGCTCGTGCCATCCCTCTGCCTGGTATGTGCTCTGGTATGGCCAGACCTGTGCCCAGAGGCTCCTGACCCAGCCAGTCTGCTGAGGTGTCACCTTCCCAGACCCTCAGCCCCGGTGCCTGCTGTCCCAGCACCCTTCCCTTCCCAGCAAGTATTGCTCTTTGTCACTGTGTTATGAACTCACATCTCTGATGGACTGTGAGTCTTGAGAGGGTAGAGATCATGTCTGATTTATCCCCATATCCCATGACTAGCCCAGAGCTTGGCACATAGTAGGTGCTCAGTAAATGTTCATTGTATGAGAGATCGAATGAATGGAACTGTGCACTTGTGTGTGTGGATCAGTCTCTTGGCTGCCAGGAACAGAAACGGGAACCATATGGATCATCTGATTTAACCCTCCTGATAGCTCTGGAATAGCTGGGTTCTAGAATTAGTCCCATTTCACAGGTGCGGAAACTAAGGCCTGGCGACATGAACTGCCTTGCTTTAGGGCAATTGGGGACAATTTTTTCCCCCAGGGGACATTTGGCAGTGTCTAGAGACATTTTTGATTGTTACAGCTGGGGAAGGGGATGAGTGCTACTGGCATCGAGGGGGTAGAGGCCAGGGGTGCCTCAGTGTCCCGCAATGCACAGGATGGTGCACACAGCACAGAATTATTCAGCCTCAAATCTCAGCGGTTGTGAGGTTGGGAAGCTCTGCTCGAGGGCACATACCTGTTAGTGGTGGCAACGGGAACCCAGAGCCTGAACCTTGTGTTCTCAACCACGACCCTGCCCTGCTCACATTCAGTGGGTGGGACATGGGGGAGTTGTGGGGTGTTTCCATGTCTGAATCAGAACCTTGCTTCTCTGTTCTGCAGAGATGAATTTGGAATCTGCAAGGCCCGAGGCCACTTAATTGGATCTCCTGCCCTGGAGAACTTGCCTTCCAGCCACCTCGGTACAGATGGGGTGTCCATCTAGCCACCATGGCCCCTTGCAAATCCCTTAGGGGTCCAGTCACCTGGGTTAGGGGTGTTGGAGCCCAGGCGTCGAGAGCTCAGTGTGAGACTCTCTGTGGGTTCAAATCCTGGCTCTGTCTCTTCCTAGGTTATGGGCCTGAGCAAGTTACATCTCTGGACCTCAGAGTCCTCACGAGAAAAGGGCAGTTTTGATAACTCTGACTCTGTAAGGCTGTTGCAAGGTCTAAACGGACGAGTGCTTGGAAAACACTGAGCGCCGTGCCTGGCGTGGCAGCTATGGCTGTTGTTATTGGCACTCGGTAAATATGTGCTTTCTCTCTGCTTCCAGCTCAGCATTTAAAAATGTCTACCCTTAAATTCCTGCTGCTCTTATTTATTTATTTAAAGTGTGAACTAGTTTTATTATTATTTTAGAGGCAATACATGCAGAGGAAAAAATTCAAACAGTGCAAAAGATAATAAAACAAAAACTAATAGTCGCCTTCCTCTCCCTGGTTTCAGGCCTGCCCCTTGGAGATTAGCTTTTTTTTCCCCACCCTGGAATCCTTCTAAGAACATTTTCCTGTGTAGACATGTATGAGTGTGTGTGTATCTCCTTTTATGCTAATTTTAAATGGGAACAGTGGTATATGGATCTGATAAAAAAAATGCACACTTACAACTTTCTGTGTCTACAGCGACATCTACACTTGGATTCACATTCCTGACTGTGCATACTGCTTGCAGGTTACGTGACTGGGCCTCAGTTTCTCCATTTGTAAAATGGATTTTCTTGTTGTCCCTGAGTCCCAGAGTTGAATGTGAGGATTCAGTGTGATGTAAGACTTAGAGCAGTGTCTGGTACATGCTGCTGATAACCTTCATGCGCCCTCTCTCTTATTCTTTCGGTAGATGGAAGAAGGTGGCACGTGTCATCTTGGCCCAGAGGCCTTTTGTGTCCACGTGGTACAAAACCAGCACGTGCCCACCCACGGCCATTCCCCCCGCACCCGCAGTCCCCCAGTCCTTCAGGGCATTTGCTCCCATTGGACGTACATAGAGTTGCTTATTTTTCTGTTGGCAGCATCTGCCTCTTCGCATAGAATGAAATGGCACGAGCGTGGAGACTTTAATTTTCTTCCAGCTGGTATTGGCGCATAGTGGTCCCTGGAGGATGATCGTCCGCTGAGCGATAGAAACCCAACTGGTGCGAGTTGTCGTGGTGATGGAATTGGAAGGTGGATGTTCAGGCCCTGGGAACTCGTCGTACATAGCGGGTCCTCATCACCTCCCTCAGAGCTCCTCACTCCAGGAGGGGACACCGAGTAGCCATTCCAATTCGTCATCGCTTCCCCGCCTGTTTGCTACGTCCTCTCCTTCGCCTTCCCTCCTGTCCCACTGGCTGGCAGGGCCCTGGGTGGGACTGCTTCCCCTGTCCCTGTGGACCTTGGCGGAGCGTCCCTCCGGAAGCTGTGCCATCCAGGCAGGAGCAGTGGGTGTGGGAGAAGGACGAGGAGCTGCTGGCACTTGGGCGCTTCCATGACGAGCACGGCTGAGCTGGAGAGCAGGTCACCATCAGGGTCCGTCTTGGCTGAGGCCACGTCTTGTGCCTGTTCAGGACTGTGGTGGCTCCTGAATCTGACCTGGTTGAGAGGCAGTGATGGTGGCCCCCGGGAGGCCCGTGGAATGAAGATGGGGTGGACCAGAGTAAACCTGAGGGACGTGGGAGGCAGGCTGATGGCCACCCAGAGACATCTGTGACCTAGTGCCTGGAATCTGTTGGGGTGTTATGGGACATGGCAGAGGGAGGGAAGGCTGCAGATGGAATTGAGGTTGCTAATCCGCTGACTTGAGATGGGAGATGATCCCGGACTACCCAGGGGGGCCCAGTGTCATCGCGTCCTCGCGAGTGGACGAGGAGGCAGGAGAGGGAAGCAGAGTGACGGGAGAGAGAGGGCTCGGTCTGATGCCGCTGGCTTTGAAGGTGGAGGAGGGGCCTCCCCGAGCCGCAGAAGGCAGGGAAATGGATTCTTCCTCAGAGAGAAGGGGCGCAGCCCTGCCCACACCTTGATTTTAATCCAGTGAGACCCGTTTCAGATTTCTGACCTACGCAACCGAATGTTGTGTTCTTAAGCCACTAAGTTTATGGCGCTTTGTAGCAGCAGCCATGGGAAACTAACACAGGTCATTGGTTCTGAACTTGGTGGTGTTTGGAGGACTCAGATCTTCCTCTTGGCCCCACCCAGATTTCCTGTGGGTAAGGCGTGGTTTTGAGAAGCCCCCTGCTCAGATTCCCACACTACCCGTCGCCAGGGACCAGCACTGGGGCAGAGGGCCCTGGGCTTGGTGGTCAGGCTGCGCGGTTTGAGCCCCAGCCTCTCCACGTACAAGCGTCATGACCTCAGGCATGTTACTCAGCTTCTCCGTGCCTCAGTTTCCTCATCTACCAAGTGGAGATCAAAATAGAACTTCTCTTGTAGGGGGTCATGAGGACTAAATGAGTTAATTCACACACAGTGCATAGAAACAGCGCCTGGCACATAGTTAGTGCTCAGCTAATGCTAGGCAGTATTATTATTACCAATAACCCTGTAAGATTATCCTACTAAGAGAGTAATGATATAAACTTCACTTATTTTTATTATTAGTACTAATGTAAGATTACTAGAAATAGTCGTTTGTTGAACATTAATATGCATCTGTCACTGTGCTGGACCCTGTGTATATATAATTTTATTTAATCTTTAGAAAACAGCTCTGGGAGATATTTTTAGCCTTAGTCATAGATGAGGCACAGAGATGTTAAGTAACTTGTCTAAGTTCACACAGTTAAGAAATAGAGAGGAGAACGGGACCCGTAAGAAATGAGACAAGGGGACAGATACCCTTTTTTGGGAGTTGGGGTGAGGAGGAAGGAGAATAGGAAAAGGAAAAAAAGCACAGAAGGGAGAACAGAAGGACAGAAGTTGGTTCCAAAGGGGTTATAAATAATAGTAATAATCAACATTTATAGGGGCTTCCATGGTCCCCTGGTGAGGAAGTGGAAGTATTTCCGTTTTGCTGGTAGGCTGTTTGAGCCTTAGAGAGATCAGTGACTTAGGAGTAAGGTGTATGTTACTTACTAGTTGTGGTATATCTGGGCCCTAAATTCACATGTGTCAGATTTTGAATCAGGTTGTGTAAAAGTTCACTCAGTAGATCAGCACTTGGATGTTTGTATTGTACTAAGATGTTTGTATTGTGAGAGCAAATTCATTTCAAACTGGTATAAACAATAAAGTAAATTTATTGGAGAAGTCCAGTGGGAGTGCGGGCTGCAGGTGAAGCTTGATCCAGCAGCCCAAATGACACGAAGCACTAGTTTTTTTTTTTCATCTCTGCCTTGTACGATGTCAGTTTCATTCTCAAGCTTACTATGGTGGTGCCACCCCATCCTTTCCCCTCTCAACCTTGGGGCTTGCCTACCTGTAAACTTCACATCCTCACCCCATCTCACTGGAGAAAAGAGAGTATGTGTCCTTACTGTGACAGGATCAGCTTGGGTCATGTGCCCATGCTTGAACTAATTTCCAGGATGTGGATAAAGGACTCGCCTCTGGAGCTTTGCCCAGAATATATGGCTGAGTAGAGGAATCAGGTGCTCTTGCCAGAGAGGGGACAATATGAATGGGGGTTGAGGTGGGGACCATGAATACCCACTTCAGCATGGCCTTTGGAAAGATGTCTTATCTCCTGGTGCCTCAGTTTCCTCACCTGTGAAATGAGGATAAGAGCAGTGCCTCTTCTCAGGAGGACTGAGTGGGGTCGTGTCAGTGGAAGACTTGGATCACTGCCTGGCACGCCAGGGCTCGGAACGTGATCTTCACGGTTATTCAGCCTGGAGATGACACCACGCGACAGAAATTTTATGAGCTCCCAAAGGTCATGGGCCAAGCGGACTTGGACTTGTTCCCCAGATCCTCAAGGGTCAGGGCTGAGGGCGAGGGGACATAAAAAGGTGACTAAGCTGCTGAGGGATCCCATAAAGAGAAGGCTCAGTCGGGAGGGGCTGGGGGCGCACTTTCTACGGTTAGACCCGGGCCAGGATCCTGGGCCAGTGCGGGCAGAATCAGAGGGCGGCAGGCAGGTGGGCTCGATTTCCGAGGCTCCCTGGATTAGGAGGGAGCCCCAGGGAAGGAAGACCAGGGTGTAGCTGCGGTCCCTCGAATTGGGAGTAGTCAGTGACCCAGACATTCCAGTGACTCATACCACACCCCCCATAAACCCCCAGAAGTGAGAGTCACACTTCTCGCCTCCTGGGGTTGTCGAGGTCAAGGTTGACGTCCGTGAGGGACACCCAGGAGGCCCCAGACACTCCCGTCTTCATGACCGATGCTGTTGGCTGTGGCAGGGCGTGACTCAGGCGTCGTGGGGGCGGGGGGCGGGGGTGGCCGTGTCGGCTGCTTTCCGCCACAGTGAAAGTTCATGTTCAGAATCAGATTTCCCCTTTCCGCGCCCTCCCTGCTGCCTTTTTGGCCCGGCAGGCCATCTGGTTTTGAGCAGGAAGCTAGCGCGTGCTCTTCAGTTCGCCTTCTGAAGAGGAAGCGCCTGCCTTTGCTGAGTGTTTTCCCGACCACTCCGTCCCCGTGTCCTTAAACGCTCCCTGGTGTCCTCTGGAGCTTACTTCCTCGCTGGAACTTTCTTGGTTTTTTATGCTTCTCGACTCTGGGCAGTGCAGTGGTCGTGGTGGTGTTGATTATCGACTATTAGTGTCAGATATTAGTAGCCACCGTGTATTGTCTCTAGACAGAACCAGCCCTGTGCAAAAGCACCTGTCACACATTGTCCCATTTAATCCTCACCAGAACTCTCCCAAGCGAGGCAGTTTCCTGACCATTTTTACTGGTCAGGAGACTGAGGCTTGGAGAAATTAAGTCACCTGCCCAGGTTCACACGGGGTCAGGACCTGAATTTACATCTACATCCACCTGATCATAAAGCTAGGGGTCATAGCTAGTCTCTACCTGGGTGGATTGTTATTCTAAAAAAACAAAATAACCCGCTCCCCTCAACAAAACAAAGTAGGAAACAATGCTGGGGTGGGAAGGCATGGTTTTGGACCATTCGTGTACTTAATAATACCTGGGTACCTGCTGGGTGAGGAGGATCAGAGTCAAAGGTAAATACAACATGGTCCTGGTGCTGAGATCCTTGCATGGTCCTTGAAGTACAGAGGTGGTGACGGACAAGTAAGAAAATCATTGCAAAGGTGGGAGGCTGACGGTTTGAGCAGTGATGAGGAAGCCCTCTTAAAGGAGGTATCTGACTTGGGTTTTGAAGGATGAGTAGGAGTTTGTTAGGGCAGAAAGATATTGCACAGAGAGGATCTAGCAAGAAGTAACTGAAGGAACCGTTCATTTGAGCAGCAGCTAGGAAATGCCGTGAAGGCAGGGACCATAGCTTTCCTGAATCTCCAGTGCCTGGAACAGTATCTAACTCAGGCTTGGTACATAATCCTTTGAGTAAATGCCTGAGTTGGCAAATTGGGGAACAGGGCAGGAGAAATTGTAGGAGAAGCAGATGGGGCTTGAGTGTGGGAGGCCTCATGGGCCACAACAAGGATCGGTTCTTAAAGGTGATTAGAGGTTGTTACCCAGCAGAAAGAGGGTGATCTGTCCCATTTGTTGATGCAACTGTCTAAGTCTGTGAATTCTCCTCTGAGCAGGAAAACCTGATTGCTTTTAAACACATATGGAGGCTGGGCATGGCGGCTCATACCCGTAATCCTAGCACTCTGGGAGGCCAAGATGGGAGGACTGCTTGAGCTCAGTTCGAGACCAGCCTGAGCATGAGCGAGACCATCTTTACAAAACATAGAAAAATTAGCCAGGTATGGTGGTGCACACCTGTAGTCCCAGCTACTCAGGATGCTGAGGCAGGAGGATCACTTGAGCCCAGAAGTTCAAGGCCGCAGTGAGCTATGACGATGCCACTGCACTCCAGCCTGGGCGACAGAGAGAGACCCTGTCTCAAAAACAACAAAACACATATGGAAAGATCCTCAGTTTCACTCATCATGAAGAGAAAGGGAAGTTAAACTGCAGGGAGATATTTTCTGAGTTCAGAAGCTTATAATACACTGGTAATTGCCCTCATACCTTATTAGGTGGAGTATAAGTTGACGATACCTGTTTGGAGGGCAGCGTCTGTCTAAATGTCACTGTATGCAACCTTTGACCTAGGTTCACTTTTAGAAAGTTATCCTACAAATATGCTGCCTTGCGTGTGACAGGAGGCTCCTACCAGGCTATTTGTTCAGTGCTGCATTGTTTGCAAGAGCAACCCAGATGCCAAGTCACCAGGAGACTGATTAAAGTCAAGTTCATCCATGCCATGGACTACAAAGCAGCCGTAACAAAGAATGAGGAAACTGTTCATGTATACCGTGGGATGATCTTTAAGATTTATTATTAAGAGAAAAAAGCAAGATACAGAACATCATGTGATGTATATTTCTTTCCATTTGATAACCGAAAGTATATATATATTTTTCTCGTATCTGCGTATAATATTTTCTGGAAGAATACACAAGAAACTGAAGATGGTTGCCTCGAGAGGGGGACTAGGGGAGAGGGTTTAGGGAATGGATGGGCAGAAGACTTGTTCCTTCTATCCCTTTGTTCAGAAGAAATAAAATGTCAAGAATAAAGCAGATCCACGCTACTGCTAAAGATCAGTTTCCAATACTAAGTAAAAAATGCAAGGTACTGAATAGCATGTATTATGGTGCCTTTTGGGGAAACGCAATAGACAGGCTGCATTTGGGATCTATCTGGAGGAACGTACAAGATGTTAGCGGGGTAGTTTGCCTGTGGGGTGGGGTAGGGGACTCCCAGTTGAGGGAGTTAGTTCACTGTGTACCATTTTGTGTAGTTTGAAAAAGTCGTAGCACACAAACGTATCACCTATAAAAATAAGTAGAATGCCACAGATGGATGCATGGATGGATGCATGGATAGGTAGGTGGATGCGTGGACAGGTGGATTGGTGGGTGAATTGGTGGGTGGGTGGTGGATGGGTTCGTGGTTGGGTAGATAGATACATCTGTGGACGGACGTATGGATGGGTAGATACTTTCTGCCTGTTGTGGGAGGACTGAGTAGGACCAGGAGAGGCTGGCGGCAGGGAAGGGTGAGGAGGCTATTGCAATAGTCCAGGCAAGGAATGATCGGGACTCGGAGCAGGTCACTTAAACATTTCACATACGAGCCGTGTTTCTTGCATATGCGACTGAATCTATGAAGCCCCAGCATTGTTTTCTTTCTAGAAGGTCACATTCCTTTGGAATGAACTTTTTCTGGCAACTGCTCAGAAACTGTTCTGTGTATAATTACCACCAACAGTTTAATCCTTTTTCCCAGCCATCACCTTAAGCATTACAAGCGATGTGAAACCACTTAAAATAATCGGTGTTTGAGATGTCACGCCTTCCCCACTATCAAATTCTTATTTACAAGGCTGTCATCCAAATGCCCGAGTCCACAAAGGCACGAACTTGGTCCTTTTTTAGGGTTCCTTTGTGTCTTGAAGTTTCCTAGCTAAATCTCCTTGTGCGTGTTGGCCTCCTAAAGTTAACTTTTTAGTGATTCCTTGTTCTTGGTTCTGGAACATTAACCGTCTGTGTCATGGAACAGTTCTGCTTCTGAAGAGCCAGTGTAGGCCCTTGCTTTGCAGACCCTTTTTTTGTTTGTTCTTTGAAGTCAAACGCCTCTATTTAAAAAAAATTTTTTTTTTTTAACCATCGTAACTATTTTTAAGTATATAGTTCAGTAATGGTAAGTATATTCACATTGTTGTGAATAACTAGATCTCTGTACTTCCTGGAATGTATATATCTTGATCAGATTGTCAGATGTTTTCTTTAAGTGTGAAATGATCTCATTTCTCTCACTTTTTCTTTTTCAATGTTTTTTGACATGGCTCTAAAACTCGTATGGAGCCGTGCAATTCTGGCTTCCTCGGAATTGCTTGGTGGTCTCACTTAGGTGGTTGTGGGCAGATGCACAGGGTGGTGGGAGGGGAGGGTGGGTGCTGTAGCTGACTGAGGCACGTGGACGCACTCCAGAGACTGGCCGCTCCCACCTCCTGCCGATGGCCCTGAAGCAGGAATGTGGGCCCAGTGCTGCCAGATTTTCTGATTTTTAAAGAGAAAGCTAGAAATCTAAGTTTTTATATGAAATGACCTGATTTTAAATGTTGGCATCTAATGTGAAAAAAAAATTTTTTTTAATAAAAAGCGTGCCTAAGCTGGGTGTGTTTGCTCACGCCTGTAACCCCAGCACTTTAGGAGGCCAAGGCAGGAGGATCGCTTGAGGCCAGGAGTTTGAATCCAGCCTGGGCAACATAGCAACACCCTGTTTCTACAAAAAATAAAAAATTAGCCAGGCATGGTGACATACAGCTATAGTCTTAGCTATGCGGGTGGCTGAGGCAGGAGTGTCGCTTGAGCCCAGGAGTTCAAGGCTGCAGGGAGCTATGATTGGACCACTGCACTCCAGCCTGGGCAACAGAGCAAGACCCCATCTCAGAATCAACCAACCAACTAAACAAAAAAGCATGCCTAAAATAATAACAATAACAATAACCCCTCTGTGGGCCACACTGGCCTAGTGAGGGCACCTGTTTCACACTTCTTATTTTATCCAACCTAATCATGGTAGGGATAGGAAATTCAGACCCCAAGAAAGGGCAGTAACTTTTCCCAAAGTTGTGTAACTGTTATAGTC
Organism: Indri indri; assembly: GCA_004363605.1. Classification (NCBI taxonomy): domain Eukaryota; kingdom Metazoa; phylum Chordata; class Mammalia; order Primates; family Indriidae; genus Indri; species Indri indri. The sequence continues at coordinate 13,379 of RJWJ010021773.1, read as the reverse complement.
AATTGCCAGTCAGGACTTGAGTTAAATTTAAATTCTCTGTTACGAAACTCTTAATAGCTGGTTGAGATTTATTCTTGGGCAGGTATACCTGATCTATTTATGTGTGAGTATATCTATTTACCTATTTGGCATGTCTCTTCAACAAAATCCAGGATTTTTTTTCTTTTTTTAAAATAAAAGTAACTGAAACAAATTTGTTTCTGAGGCTGGGTAGTTTAGTGGTAAAATTCAGCTCCTGATCCTACCGCCTGTGTGATACTGGACATATCACTCAACTTCTCTGTGCCTCAGTTTTCACGTCTTAGAAACGACACGGCAAAGTACCTGTCTCAGAGAATTAAGGGAGGTAATACTTTTAAAGCACCTAGAATAAGGCCTGGCGCATAGAACTGTAATTTGGGTGTTACCAACTAAAGGGTTCTTCGGTTTACAAGAGGTTTTCTTTGGGGCTCCTTTAAATGCTGTCTCCATCTTTTGTACAACTTGTCTGTTAGTTGAGATATGACATACTACCTTCATTCCTCTTGACTCCTTCCTTAGTCTTTCTGACGACTGAGCGTGAGTTTGCGTGTTCATCCCAACAGGGATGTGGGGTGCAGGGGTCTTGTCTGTTTTTTGAGCCCCCACAGCAGCTGGTTTCGAACTCTGCCCGAGTCCTGTCCTTTTCGGCGTGTCCCATTGACCTCCCACCTGTGCTTGTGTTGGCAGGACTGGAACCTCACGTGGTACACCAGCAACCCCGACTTCACCAAGTGCTTTCAGAACACCGTGCTCGTGTGGGTGCCTTGCTGTCACCTCTGGGCCTGCTTCCCCTTCTACTTCCTCTATCTCTCCCACCATGACCGGGGCTACATCCAGATGACACATCTCAACAAAGCCAAAACTGTGAGTCCCTTGGGATTTCATCAGGGGCTGTCATGTGCACCTGGGTGGGGAGCAGCGGTGGCTGAAAACCGACATTTTTCTTCTGCTTAATCGGCCCTAAGTTCCTTTTTCTAGAAGGCAAGAGAGTAATGTGGGAGATGAAAGCTAGAGCTCTGGAGTCAAACATGGGTTCAAATCTCGGCTTTGCCACCTAATATTTGACCTTGGGCGAACCTCCCCGAGACTCAGTTTCCCCATTTATGCAATGGAAATGACAGGATCCTTCTCAGGAGTTAACAGGAGATTGTCAGGAGGTCTTCCTCCCTTACTGAGGCTATGTCTGTTTTTACTGATTGAGGTTTTTTTTTTTTTTAAAAACTTTAAAAAAGTTTGTTTTGAAATAATTGCAAACCACAGAAAAACTGCAAGAATGAAACCAAGAACTGCCTTCTGTCCGTGTCAACCCATTACTCATAGTTACCGATTTTTAGCATTTTGCCACATTTTTCTCATGCGCTTTTACTCTCTCCATATACATATATTCCTGTTTATTTTTTCGACCCTGAGTCATTCGAGAATGGGTAGCACCCCCCACACCCCTCTGCCCCTTAATATTCCTTTGTGTCTTTCCTCAAAGCAGGGATATTCTGTTTTGTGAGCGCAGTACAGGTATGAAATCCAGGAAATTTCCCAGACCCGATATGTTTTTAAAACCTGCAATCTGTATTCCAGTTTTGTCCGTCGTCCCAAAACTGCGCTTTCTAGCACCTTCCCCCGCTAGCTAGGGATCCAGTCCACACGCAGTCCTGTTGTTCCTCTAGTTTTCTTCATTCTGGAAGAACCCTTCGCCTTTCTTTGTCTTTTGTGGCACTGACGTATACGAAGAGTGTGGGCCGTTATTTTATAGTATGTCCCTCGGTTCGGGTTTGAGCGATGTCTCCCGCCGAGTCACGGGTTGGGGTCATGCGTGTCTGGTGGGAAAACTGCAAAGGGGATGCGTGTGCTTCGCAGGCTGTTCCATCTAGAGTTGTATCTGCCCCTCTCTGGCCGGGTTAGTTTTGATCATTTGATCAAAGTGCTGTCTGGCTTCTCCATACATAGTTCCTGTTTTTTCCTCTTAGAGCTGATCAGCCATCCGAGAGGGGGACGTGAAGAGCGTGGAAATGTCATGCCCCTTGTCCCACTCTCTTCTGGACTTAGAATCTATCTCAGTTCTTTTTGAAGCCACTTTTTTCAACTCTTTACTCAGACATCACCTGATCAGAGAGGCCTTTCCCAACCATTCTCTTACCTGCTTTATTTTTCTCTGTAACACTTATTTCTGTATGACATGATGTTATGTATTTTTCTGCTTGTTTTTTACTGATTTCCTTCCACATGGGATGTTAACTCCATGAGGACGGGGACTTATCTCTGTTTTGTTCACCGTTGTCTCCCCGGCACCGTGGACAGTATGTGATGCGCAGTAGGCCCTCGATAAATACTGCTTGGCTGAGTGTTATTGAATGGATGGTTATTGTGTGAGGGGCTCTCCGGCAGTGTGCTGGGGTTGCGGGTACAGATCAGCTGCGGGCTGAGCTCTTGAGTTCTCGGGTGCTGGGCAGAATAGTGACCAGAGTCCTGTCGGAGGGAGTGGGGCGTTGCAGACCAGGGGGGACAGCCCAGCTGGTGGCTCACGCTAATGAGGACTTGTCCATATTCCAGAGGATATATGTGTTGTGTCCAAGGCCCATGGTTGTGGGGTTGTGGGGTTGGCTGGTTCCCCCAAGGCTGAGCTTTTCGCGAGGTGCTGGGGGAAGTTCCAGTACTGTCTCTTGTAAGACACACACGTGCTTCTCTTCCAGGCCTTGGGATTTTTGCTGTGGATCGTCTGCTGGGCAGACCTCTTCTACTCTTTCTGGGAAAGAAGTCGGGGCATATTCCTGCCCCCAGTGTTTCTGGTCAGCCCAACCCTTCTGGGCATCACCATGGTAAGTAGAAGCTGGAATCCTCAGCCATCTGCCAATCACAGTGGAGACCAAACGTAGTAGCCAGCATTTAGACATATGAAAACCTCACAGTAAAAAATCAGAAAGCTGGCTTCTCTTGAAAAACTCAAAGATCTGGCAACACTGGACTCATAGTGCTTTAGGGTGGCAATTAGATGGAGCTGGGATGCAGCTGCAATCTCTGGATGGGACAGGTGTCCAGTTTGCCACAGTCCCCACCATGCCCTCTGGCCCTCCCTGCCACTGAGGCTGAATGGCTGATGTCACCTTTTGTTCTTGTACTGGCCATCTCAGTCATTTATACAAGCTGCCCGGGTCCTAATGGCCTCTTGAGTTTTCAGGCTGTGGTGTAGGAGGTGGGATACCAAGCTGAATAGGAAACTGCCCAACCCCGTGGGGATCCGAAACTTAGTGGATGATACAGACAGGGAAAGTACTTTGTTAATTACAGCTGGCGTGTGTCGAGTACTTCCTATGTGCCTGGCAGTGGTCTTGGTGTTTTACATGTCTTGAAATTCATCTGATTCTTAGAACAACCCTGTGAGATGGGTACTGTTTTGTCCCCATTTTACAGGTGAGGAAACAAGGCCCAGAGAGGTTAAGTGTCCTGCTCCTGGTCACACAGTTAATACGTGGCCAAGTGACGGGTCATGCTTTTAGCCCCTGCGTCACGCAGCTTCTGAGCTGTGATCACAGAGTTCCTGGCAAGCCCTCGAGTGTTGTGGGATGAGGAGGGAGCAAGTAGGAGGCAGGACATTCTGAGCAGGGGAAACAGCTTGTCCAGGGAGGGGTTGGAGGGTCAGAAGGAGGATACAGGGAGCGGGACGAGCTGTCCTGGGAAGCAGGAGCACAGAGCGCAGGTTCGGGGATGGAAGGTGGTGAATGTGATGGCGTCAGGAAGGACGAGGTGGAGCCAGGCAGTGAGGGACTGTGACTTTCTTTTCTTTCCTCTTTAAGACAGTCTTGCTCCGTCACCCAGGGTGCAGTGCAGTGGTGTGATCGCAGCTCACTCCAACCTCAAACTCCTGGGCTCAGTGGTACTCCTGCCTCAGCTTCCCGGGTAGCTGAGACTACAAGGAGGTGCCACTATGCCTGGCTGATGTGCAGATTTTTTGCAGGGACAGGGTCTCTCTGTGTTGCCTAGGCTGGTCTCAAACTCCTGAGGACTGTGACTCTTTATGGCACACGTGAGGTGTTGGCTCTCTGCCAGACACTTAATCCTAATCCTTTTATTTATTAACTCATTTGTGCAGTTTGTTGGAGACCCCCGTGTTATAAATAAGCAAATGGAAGTACCCAGAGGTGAAGGAACTGGCCCCAGGCCGCACAGCCAATAAACGGTAGAGCCAGATTCCAGCCCAGGCTCCAGGGTGTGGTTCTGGCATCTGCTGTGCTGTTTGTTTGTGACGGCTCTGTGCTTAATACCTGGCTCTTCTGCCGGCTTTTGCTCCCCGGTGTGTCCTCAGAGCCTGGCACCATGCCTGGCATGCAGTAAGCACTCCATAAATGCGTTGAGGTAATGGGTCAATCGGGGCTTCGCTTCTGGAAGGGGAGACTATTTTTTTTTGACTGGAAGGGCTCATGCTCACTTAACCCTCCCTGTTCTTGGTCTTTTGATTGTCCACACTGGGGATGCCAGGGTGATGGGCTGAGGCTCAGTGGGCTTTTGGACCCTTGGGGCCCTGGGCCTGGTGCCAAGAGGTGAACTGGCCTCTGGGATCCTGATCCTCCCTCCCCACCAGAGGGCTCCATGGTGGAATGGTGGACCAGCCCCGTTGATGCGGCGGGAACATTCTCCTTGTACCCCTGGGGACCAGAATGTGCCAGCACTAGGAGTACAAGATGGGAGGCAGTCAGCAAATGTGTTTTGTCCCTACTCTGTGCCGCGAGTTGGAGATAAAAGCATACATTCAAGCTGTGCAAACACATGAAACAAATGATTCCTTAGAAGAGCACAGAATGTTTCAACACGTACAGAGTGCTACACAGAGGGTGGAATTAGGGCAACTCGGTTTGTTCTAGGGGATAGGAAGGATTCTCCGAAACAAGGACATTGGAGCTGAGGCCTGAGGGATGAGCCAGGTTGTTAAAAAGTTGAAAGGGCTGAGGGCAGAGGTTCTCCCAGTTGGGGAGAATAGCATGTGCAAAAGTCCTGGGGCCACGGGGAGAACTTGAGAGCTGGCCTCCAGACTGGAGTGGAGACAGTCGAAGCAGAGGGCCAGGGAGATGGGGCAGTGGGGAGGGCAGGGCCATCCCTATGGAACCTTGAGTGTCAGGGCAAGTGGGTTTTGTTTTTTCACACTGGGTCCTCTGCATGGTTTTTTTTTTTTTCATTGGGACGCAGAGCTGAGTAGTTACAGCCTAGACTGTGTGGCCTAAGCTATTTATTACGTGGTCCTTTAAGAAAAAGTGTGCAGATCTCTGTTCTAACCGAGCCTCTCCCACACCTCACCTTTTCCGTCCTGTCCCGGATCTACACGTGGTCTCGTTAGATTCCCACGACTCACCAGGCCGATGCTGTCAGCATCTGTGTTTTGCAGATGGGGCTCCGGCGAGGCAGGGGCAGAGCTGGGCCGGGAGCCAGGTCCCCCTTAGGCGGTTCCTGCACCCTGAGCCGAGGGCAGCCCTTACCCCAGGCCCAGCGTCCGCCAGGTCCCTGGGACCGAGGAGCCTTGGGTCCTGCCTTCTCTTAACTCCTGTCATGTGGTTTTCTCTTCCAGCTGCTTGCTACCTTTTTAATTCAGTTCGAGAGAAGGAAGGGCGTCCAGTCCTCAGGGGTCATGCTCACCTTCTGGCTTGTAGCCCTACTGTGTGCCCTCGCCATCCTGAGATCCAAAATCATGACTGCCTTGAAAGAGGTAAGTGGTGGCCTTATTCTGCGTCATCCTTCAGCAGCCCTTGGAGGAGATGCTTGCTCCATCTGGCATGCATAGAAGCCATGTACTGGGTCAGCACCAGCCTTTGTTCTAGAACCTTCTTTCCCCAGGGCCCCCTTTATCTGCGTAGCTCTGAGGGGCTGTGTGGTACCTGCAAGGGCAGGACCCGTGGGTGAGCGCCAGCTGCCTGTGAGCCCCGTCAGCAGTAAGCAGCAGGGCATTTGGCTCCAAATACCTGCACTCTGGGACCGAGCCATGTCTGTGGAGTGACTGTTTCCCTAGGGGACCCTAGACTTGTCCCCACGTTACCTTTGAGGCATCAGCACCGCACTGGCTGGAGAAGTTGTTTACCTAGGCAGCCGTGTGTTGCCGTCAGGAGTTTTGAGGAGTGTGCACTTTTAAATCCAGCCTGCTGCTCCTGCCATCTGGGAACTAATCAGGGACTGGCAGGAGGCAAAGGAAACATTTATTGAGGGCCCACAGCATACAGCACGGACTGTCTATTGGCGATGGCACTGGCGCTGATTGAGTTTGTGTTTTTAGAGTGCCTCTCAGGGCATGGAGCGTGTTTCACGGGCAGTCATACTGCTCACAGTGACTTGGATGGGATTTCTCCAACTTGGCACTTGTTGGCATTTGGAGTCGGAGACTGCGGGGGTGGGGGTGTCCTGTGCTTTGTGGGATGTTGAGGAGCACCCCTGGGCTCTCCCCACTGGGTGCCAGCAACACTCCCAAGTATGACAATGTCCCCAGACACTGCCAGATGTTTCCTTGGAGGCAAAATCACCCCCAGTTAAGAACCACAAGTCTGTTTATAGGTGGGGAAACTGAGGTACAGAGAGGTAAAGAAAGGCGACAAGGTCCCACAGCTAGTAGGAGCGAGCCGGGCCCCAGACGCAGCTCTGTTTCACTCCCCAGCCGAGGCCACCTCCGCTCAGGCCGTGGTGAGCGGTGTGACCACCCGTGACGTAGCCGCCTCTCTGCCGTCCGGTCCCGGGGAGCTGGGGGCGGCGGGGACGGCTGCCGCTGAGGGGTGGCCTGCTGCAGCCGCTTCCCGGAGGTGATGCCTTCTCCTCTTTCCCTCCTCACGTGCAGGATGCCCAGATCGACGTGTTTCGCGACGTCACTTTCTACATCTACTTTTCCCTCGTGCTCGTTCAGCTCGTGTTGTCCTGTTTCTCAGACCGCTCGCCCCTGTTCTCCGAAACCATCAACGACCCCGTAAGTGTGACCCGGACGCGTGTGTGTGCACGTCTGTGAGAGAGACGTACGGCACAGTCACAGCTGACGTTACTGGCTCTACCCGGGATCTCGCTCGGTCCCCCTCATGCCAGGCGTTAGAGGTATCATCCTCCCCACTTTCCAGACGGAAAACTGGGCCTTTGACGTGACTTGGGGGCCGTTGGGGGCCAAAGGAGAGAATCTGGTGTCTCACTGCAAGCTGCCACGTCTTGCAGGCCTGTAGGTTTTCTCACTTGGCAGGGTGGTTTTGGAAAATGTGAGCAGATACTTAAAAATCAGGGAATTTCACATAAATTCCAGCTGTCTAAATTTTCTAGAAAAATGAGAAGTTCTGACAGATTAGGGCTGTAAATCCCACAGGGCAGCCGTTGGCCAGAGCTCTGAGAGTTCAGAAAGTGCAAAGAAAGGGCCAGCCCTGGAGGCTGGGCTGTGGGGGGCTGGGGCACCCCACTCTCCTCCCCAGTCATCGTCTCTGTCTGTCTCATCTCCTCCCTGCTCCCCTTGTCACTCCTGGTCTTCCAGGGCAGTGGAAGACACCGTTTGCCTCTTGTGCAGTGCGATCCAGCAGGCTGCAAACGCGGGTGTGTGGGCCGGCGCGTTTCTGACATTTGTGCATGGGGCCGGGAAGGAAGGCGTCCATCGGCCGATACTCCGTCTAGCCAGCCTGTCGTTCCCTCTGGATTCCTGTTCAGTAACCCAGTGGGGTGCCATTGGCCTCTTTGCCATCTGGAGTCTAGACCAGGGTTTGGCCAACGACAGCCCATGGGCCAAGTCTGACCCACTGCCTGTTTTTGTGAATAAAGGTTTATTGGGACATGGCCACACCCACTCATTACAGAGTGTCTGTAGCCACCCTGAGCCCAGCAGCAGAGCTGAATAGTTGCTACAGAGACTGTCACCCACAAAGCATAAATATTTACTATAGCTCTTCACAGAAAAAGTTTCCTATCCCTGGTCTAGAACATTCCTTTAGCTCTGATAACTTTTTACCTTCCTTCTGTGTCTGCCTTCCATTTTTAGGCATTCTTTCATCCTAGGAAAGGAAAGGAAAGAGAATGGGTGTTTATGAGATGCCTGCTGTATACTGGCGCCGTGCTAAGCTCTTCATGTGCATAGCTTATTTAACCCTCACGCTAGCCCTGGTAAACTTGGTACTGTTGTTATTTTTCCCATTTTACAGATAAAGACACTGAGTCTCAGAGAAAGTGTCTTGCCCAATGTGAGTGGTGCAGGAATGTGAACCTAGGATTGACTGTTCTGCAGAATCGTGTCACTTCTCTTGGTTACAACCGGCTCAAGGGAAGGGTCTTGGCTAAATGACAGCCTTGTGTTAGGCTATAAGCTCCATAGGCTGGGTCTAACCCTGTAACCTCAGTGCCTAAGACAGAGCCTGGCACACACTGGGCCTTTAGTGGTGGTTTGTTGTTGTGTGGGGAGGCACCCACTACATGTAGCACGTGTCTTGTGTAGAGTGAGGTCTGCACTGGGCCTCACAGGACATCAGACTCAGCTCCCATTCTGCCATTACTCACTTCGAATACGATCAGGAAGGAAGAGGAGAGGAACTAACATATAGAGAGACCTGCGGAAGGCCTGGCATAGTTCTTAGAGGTTTATGTCCTTTTTTTAAACAAAATTTTGCATTTGTTTATTTTGGTGCAATACATATAATTCAAAATTTGCCATCTTAACCATTATAAATGTACAATTTGGCAGTGCTAAGAGCTTTTTAATCTCGTTCAAACCCCTGCTGCTTAAAATGGGGACCACAGCCAGCTTCATGAGTCACCTGGGCGTGTGTGAGACACGCAGGATCCCAGGCCCCACCCCAGACCAAAGCCTGCACTTTCAAGGCATCCCCAGGTAATCTGTGTGCACAGAAAAGTTTGTGAAGCATTGGTTTAAACTTCACAATAGCTTTGACAAGGGAGGGGTTTTTGTTTGCTTTCTTTTTTTTAAGGGATAAAGGAATTATGGCTCAGAGAGGTTGAGCCGTTAGACCTTAACGTATACCTAAGTTTGGTGCTGGAGGCAGCATGGCGTGATGGAAGAGGAGCCTCAGTGTGGAGTTGGACAAACCCTGGGGTTTAATCCCACCTAGGTACTCTTATCCCTTCAACAGACATTTATTAAGCATCTGTTATATACTGTGCTTGGTGCTGGGGATACTGCAGTGTGCAAAATAGATATGGTTTGAACTATAGGGGAGAAAACGATTTCCTCCACACTCTTAGGTTCAGTGGCTGGGGCCTGCAAATCAAACCACTAAATATTAACGGGACAGAATATTTATTATGTATGCACATTGGGGGGCCTCACAGAAAAGAAAATGAAAACCCTAAGAAAGTGATTAGACCTGAGAGCTTCTATGCTGTTTTAACAAAGGGTGATAAATTTGTGGAGAAGTGGCAAGACAAAGAAAAAGGGATTTGGGCTTGTAGAGGTAGTAAATTGTGGGAGGGTAAATATATGCGGGGAAACTAGTGGAAGATTAGGGTTATCTTGGTAAGTTTTGTTTGTGCTGATCCATGTCTGTATTGCCAGGGATAACGGTTGTTCTCCTGCTATATGAGAAGGGAAGGGGAAGATTTATGGGAAGGAAATTTATGTCCTGCTGTTTTAGGCAGATAGGGGAAGGGCAGAGAGGTCTTTTTGTGTTTGCTCTTGCTTAATTGCCTTCAGTTCAAAACAGTCCTTATAACAAAGTGGGGTATTTTGGGGTGGCATAATTCTCACCTTCAGAATATGCTCCAGTTTTCTGTTACTGCATAATAAACCACTGAATTTAGTTGCATGAAACAACAATAGTTTAATGTTTCATGGGCCTGGCTGTTGACTAGGCTCAGCTGGGCGGTTCACAGTTTCTCCAGTGGTCGCCATCAGATGTGGCTGGGATTCAGGTCAGCGCAAAGGTTTCCGCAGTCTCTCATCTGGTGGTTAATGCTGGCCACAGGCTGGAACCTCCCCTGGAGTCGATGCCTGCATCTGGTCTCTCTATGTGGCCTGGATGTTCTCACAGCATGGTGGCTGGTCTCTAAGAGCGAGTGTTCCAAGAGAGAGAGCTGGGTGGAAGCTGTATCACCTTTTATGACGTAGCCCCAGAAGTCACATAGTGTCACTCCTGCCATGCTCTGTTGGTCGAGGCGGTCACAAAGGTCTGCCCAGGTGCAAAGGGAAGGGATGCACACCCTGATTCTAGACAGGTAAATGGCCACATCTCATTGTAAGACGAGCACGTGGTGTGGCAGATAACGTTCTGGCTATCATGGGAAAGTGTAGTCTGCCACGTGCTGTCAAGAAGCTTGCAGATCAGCTGGGAGACAGCCCTGAAGCAGTCAGCAGACAATAACCACATAACCACATAACTACAGTTGAGATGAAAGGCAGGAATCAGGTTATGTGAGAATCAGCTACATTCGTGACTTTGGGCACATCGCTCTTCCTTTGGGGATCTCAGTGTCTCCTTCTTGAAAATGGGTTGTGGCTCAATTTGATATTGGCTGCACCTCTTCTCCTACCCCAGATCTGAGCCCTGTGACCTGGGGAAGAAGACACTGTGACATGCTCTTTGCCTGTTTTCCTGTCACCCTGAGTGCTGGAGTCACAGTGGAGCCTGGAAGCTGGGGAGAGTCCAGCCCTCCTGCTCTCCGAGCAGCAGCAGGTGATCAATCACATGTCGCCGGCCCTTGGAGTGATCGGCCACAGCCCGGCTCCTCCAGGCCGCCCGTGCTGAGTCACCATGTCGGCTGTCCTTCCCAGCTGGCCCTGCTCCCACGTTGTGACTCAGATGTCTATTCCATCCCTGCTTTCTTGGTGGGGCTGCTCCCATCTCCGCTCCCTGTTCTGGGGCTGACTAGGCTTCTGGGAGCCTGGGCTCCCGGCCGAGCCTCCCAGGGCTCCTGCCTGTCCCAGCCTCCGACCCTCTGATCTCACCACGGAGGCTATCGCTGGGCAGTGGCGAGGAGGAGTGTTGTGCAGATAGGGGGGTGGGGGCTGCGGCAGATGCTTGGTGGATCCTCCCTGCTCACAGTGGGGTCCCCGGTCCAGTAGTAATAACTTGGCGTCCTCAGGAACTCAGGCCCCACTCCAGACCCACTGAGCCGGAATCTCCCTTTAATAAGTCCCCTGGTTGAAAAACACTGGTTTAGGGCATTCAGTAAAAGCAGCTCAGCTCATTTGAAGTAAGAGATATTTTTAGTCCTGTCCATACAACATGGAATATTTTTCCTCCAACATTTTGCTATGAACATTTTCAAGCTTGTAGAAAACGTGAAAAAGTTATACAGCGAGCGGCCACATACCTGGCACCCGGAGCCACGATTAACATCTTGCCGAACTTGCTTTATCACACACCTGTCTGTCCAGCCAGCCGCTCAGCCGGCCAGCCAGCTCGTGTTTTTGGTCGCTGAAACTTACTTTGAAATACATGAATACCCTTCGCCCAAACACTTTTCACGCAGATCATTAGCTAGAGTTCAGTGTCTGCTTACAGTTCTGGGTTTTTTCCTTAAAATTTACATGCAGGGGAATTTCTCATCTCATTAGCATTTGATGAATTTTGGTAAATGAATAACTTTTAAACCCCTGTAAAGATACGGAACATTACAAGGTCTCCAGAAAGTTCCCTCATGCCCCTTCTTGGTCAGTCTCCACACCCACCCCCGAGAGGCCTGATCTTGGGCCGCTGAGGATTAAGCATGGCAAACCCCATCTTCTCTCCCTTTGTCCCTCCTGCTGTCAGCCCTTTGGTAATTCAGTGTCATGCCAGCGGCCGAGCTGGGCTAGGAAGGTGCAGACCTTACCACTGCCCTGGAGGACAGCTGGAAGGAGAGGTGACAGCAGATGGCGGGGGCTTAGAGGGAGGGAGGTGCTGGCAGCTGTGGGGGCCTGAGGAGAGGTCCCTGTCAGCGCTGGGGAGGGAGGGGATACCCGATCAGAGGAACGGAGGCCTCGGCCAGGTCAATGTGGTTGGAGGTGATGGGGTGGGCAGTGCGCCTGGTAGAGGAACCAGCATGTGCAAAGGCCCAGTGGTATGATGGAGCTTGTGGGTGTTGGGGACTGTGTGGAAGTCTGCTAGGCTAGGCTGGAGGGGCCAGAAGGTGAGTGGAAGGAGACGGAAGAGCCAGGGAGCAGAGCGTGAGACGTCAAGGGTAGATTTGTGTGTCACAAGAGGGACTTGGAATTTTAACCTGCCTGTGGTGGGAGCTGATGAAAGATTTTCCAGCAGTGGAGTGGCACCCTTAGGTTGGACAGGTTTTGGAGGATCCCTGAGGCTGAAAGGAAAAGGATGCACTGGTTGGTGGCAGTTAGAAAGCCATTGCAGGTGCCCAGGCAGGCAGAGAGGAAGGCTCAGCTGGGACATTGACTTTGTGCACGCTAACGTGCCAAAAACTAGAAAAAACCAGACGAGTGAATGGGAAAGGCAGAAGATTCATGATGTGTGCTACAGTGCAGGAAGCCCAAGCCGGGAGGCAGTTTGCACAGCTGGTAAGCAGCCAAGCAAACAAATCGCCGATGTTTGCATTGTAGGGCGAATCTCTTCCTGTTGCACATTTAGTTTCTATCTAGTAATAACGTGCACTGTGTTATTTATTTAATCCTCCCAACAAGGCAGGATTGATCTGTCTCCCTGTTTCACCGATGAAGACACTGAGGGTCAGAGTGGTGAAGTGTAACCCTCTCACTGCATTTTCACACCTGAGCATGCATCTTCCTCACCTGGAAAGCTTGGTAAGACACAGGTTGCTGGGCCCCACCCCCAAAGTTTTTGATGCAGTAGGTCTGGGTGGAGCCCAAGCATTTGCATTTCCAATAAGTTCCCAGGTGCTGCTGGTGACAGGGCTGCATTTGAGAGCCACTGCTCAGATTGCTGCTGCCTGTGTCCCTTACTGCTGGGCATTCGGGCAATGCAGCGTGGAAGTCACTGGCAGAAACCCGATTAGAACTAAAGGCAGAATCACAACCAGAGATGTGCGTGGAGACCCAGAGAATTTCTGACAAATAGGCCAGGATGCTGAAAGACCCAAACAAGGTCCCCAAACTGCCTTGGGTAATGTAAGGAATGACCAACGCTTAAAGAATCGGTGCCTGGGACTGTTTTACCAAATTGGCTTAAATCACAGGGTTTCTGGCCAAATCACATGGTGCCAAACATAGATGTCAATATAGATGCCAAAGAACACATCTCACTTTGCTTGTGTAAATCAGACTTTCCCTCTCTCTGCCATCAGCTAGGAATTGGCTGAATTCTTTTCATCGCTGAATGAATGAGGGACCAATTAATAAACCTCCTCCATCCCACCTGGGACAGGCGTTGCTGCATTTTAGCCTCTGAGGCTGGGAACCCCCTGGCTGGCAGCTCTGTCTTTTGCATGGAAGGAGTTATGCCAGGAGGTGGTCCTTCAGTGAA
>RJWJ010021772.1:0-27512 GCA_004363605.1 Indri indri | reverse complement strand
GAGACAGAGTCTTGCCATGTTGCCCAGGCTGGTCTTGAACTCCTGGTCTCAAGTGATCTTCCCACCTCAGCCTCCCAAAAGTGTTGGGATTACAGGCGTGAGCCACCACACCCGGCCTCTGCTGCTCTTTATTTTTATTTATTTTTCCTTTCTTGTGTTTTTACACTATCATCTTAAATGCTCTTTATTTTTTTATTTTATTTTTTAACCCTCCCTCCCTCCTCCCTGCTGGTCTTTATTGGTCAAGCAAGTCACTGCGGCTCTTCCTAGATACAAGGGACAGGGAATTAGCAGTAGCCCAGAAGTTTGAATCCACTACGGTACCATTATATCCCCACTTTACAGATGAGGAAGGAGATCCAGAGAGGGTAGGTTATTTGCCCAAGGTCGCACAGCTAGTAGCTATTCGGTGGCAGAGCTAAAATTTGAGCCCAAGCAGTCTGGCTCCAGAGTCTGTGCCCATAGCCACATAAACAGAGAGATGAGGCTCTGGGTGGGGACAGAGGGGAACTATGAGGCTCCAAGATTAGGCCTTTGTTCAGGGGGCAGAGGACTCTTCCCTCAGAGCTCTGTTAACCCCAAAACAGCTCTCACGAGGCCCTTTGCTCACTGGGAGCAGCCTCTCTGCCACGGCCTGCACTCTGACCCTCCGGCCTGGGCATGGTCTGAAGCTTAAGCGTAGACAGGAAGAGCGAGACCTCAGGAGCATCGTGGTGGCCGTCCTGTGTGACCACGGGGATGGGCTTTCCTCTCTCTGCACGTTATTTTCCCATCTGAACCGAAGCATGCGTTCAGCCTGATCTCAGGAGCCCTTTCTAGGGCTGATATTGTCATTCCTTCCCTGGTCTCCTGTCCCTCTGCTGTCACAGCTCTGACCTCCCTGGGCTATGAGTCTAGCTGCCGCTCCAAGGCAGGGCCCAGGTCTGACCCATCTTCGAGCCTCCAGTATCGCTGCGAGCAGGGTCTGGTGTTCGCGGGTGGGCTGCGTGGAGGCGTGGGGGGCAGGGCTGCTTTTGGACCTGGCCTCCCACCCCATGCTCACCTCCCAGCCCCGAGCCCCCAGCACCGGATCCTGCTGGACTTCCTTTTCCTGGACACGGAATGCACGTATGACTACCTGTTTGTGTATGACGGTGACTCCCCCCGAGGGCCACTGCTTGCCAGTCTGAGCGGGAGCACCCGGCCTCCGCCCATCGAGGCTTCCTCGGGCAAGGTTGGTGCAGACGGGGGCGGTGGGGCCGTGGCCGGAGGGTCTAGGTGGGGGCTGGAGGAGAGACGGATAGGTACACGGAGGAAAAGGGAAAAGAAGGGGAAGGCCCGGGAGCTAGCAAGAGGGCGTGAGAGAGACACACACAGGGACAGAGGAAGGTGGAGGGAGACAAAGGATGCGGGTTCGGGGTCCCCCAGGGTGGGGTGAGGGCAGGAGTGGGGCATCCTCCCAGTCCGGTCCCCAGAGCCCAGCCCACCTTGTGCCGCAGATGCTGCTGCACCTCTTCAGCGACGCCAACTACAACCTGCTGGGCTTTAACGCCTCCTTCCGCTTCTCCCTGTGCCCGGGCGGCTGCCAGAGCCACGGGCAGTGCCGGCCCCCGGGAGTGTGCGCCTGTGAGCCGGGCTGGGGGGGCCCGGACTGCGGCCTGCAGGAGTGCTCAGCCTACTGTGGCAGCCACGGCACCTGCGCCTCGGTGAGCCTGTTCCCACCTGTGTCCCCCCCCGCGCCCCCGTCAGGCCCGGATCTGGCACCACGCCCACTGCGTCCCTCTCCTAGATCTGACCTTCTCTGCTTGAAACTCCCCCACCCTCTCCCATGACACCCACTCCCCTCCCCTTCCAGATCGCACCCCCACCATCTACTGCAGCCCCGGCCCACCTTCACCTGTGGCCCTCCCCTGCCTGAGTCCACCCCACCCTCGTCTATACCCCACTGTCACCTGTGGACACCACCCTCCTTCCTCTTGCAGGCCCAACTCCCTTCTCCCACGCAGCCGCTCTGTGTGGCGTTTCGCAGTGGCCTTGCACCTACGCAGTGCCATCAGCTTCGGGGCTGCATCACACTTGGAGCCCTTCCCGCCTTGACCTCCCCCAATCCGAGCTCTTTCAGCCCAGGTCGAACTTTGACCTCACTGACCATCTCTTCTCCAGCCTGTCTCCTGTCCTCATTTTTCTCTGGGAGTCTTTCCGTTTTCCGTTGGTCCGTGTTCTTTTTTCCACCTCTCTGCCCTCCTCTGGTTGTGTCGCTGTGTCCCGTTTTCCTCTCGCTGTCTGTTTGTCTGTGTCCTTCTTCCTGTCCTCCCTCCCTCTCTCTCTTCCATTCTCTCCCTTCCTGTCTGTCTTTCCTGTTCCCTTTTGCCCCGTGTCACTCCGGCTCTGTTTCACTGGGTCCCCTCCCCCCTAGCCCCTGGGACCATGCCGCTGTGAGCCTGGCTTCCTGGGACGTGCCTGCGACCTGCACCTGTGGGAGAACCAGGGCGCTGGCTGGTGGCACAACGTGAGTGCCGGAGACCCTGCCTTCTCTGCCCGCATCGGGGCGGCCGGTGCCTTCCTGTCCCCACCAGGGCTGCTGGCTGTTTTTGGAGGTGAGCAGATGGGATGAGGGTCTGGAGTCCAGGGGCCTGGCAGCCTACGGCTCGGGCTTGAGACCGTCCACCCCTCCGCAGGCCAGGACCTCAACAACGCCCTGGGCGACCTCGTCCTGTACAACTTCTCCACCAACACCTGGGAGCGCTGGGACCTGAGTCCTGCCCCGGTATGGCCCTTCCTCCGCCCCGGCTGGAGGAACCTGTCCTCTCAGTCAGACCCAGCCACGGCCCCGAGACGGTCCCCTGTCACCCCCGTACTCCTCCCACCCCCGCAGCTTGATACAGAACCTGCTGCTCCTTGCTCTGCCGTTTCTCTCCCTCCTCTTCCTTCAGCCCTCTTGCCGTGTCTCCCCGCGTGTCCCTGTTTCTCTCTGCCCATCCCTGTGTTTTTGTCTGTCTGACTTTTGGTCTTCCATACTCTGGGTCTCTGTGTCTCTGTGTCTCTGGGTCTCAGTGTCTCTGGGTCTGTCTCTCTGTCGCTTTTCTCTGTCGTTGCTGCTTCTGACTCTGTCTTGCTGCCTCCGCCTCTCCCACCGTGTTTCTCTGTCTCACCTTCTCTGTTTCTGTTCGCCTGTCTCTGTCCCTGTCTCTCCATCCCTCCGTATTTCTGTCTGCGCCTGGCTCGGGCTCTCCCTGGGTCCCCATCTCTGTCCCTCTCCATCTTTGCCTCCTTGTGTCTTCCTCACAGGCTGCCCGTCACTCCCACGTGGCCGTGGCCTGGGCCGGCTCCCTGGTGCTGATGGGTGGGGAGCTGGCCGACGGTTCGCTCACCAACGACGTGTGGGCCTTCAGCCCACTGGGCGGGGGCCGCTGGGAGCTCCTGGCACCGCCCGCCTCCAGCTCCACGGGGCCCCCAGGCCTGGCAGGTCACGCAGCTGCCCTGGTGGATGACATCTGGCTCTATGTGTCTGGGGGCCGCACTCAGCACGACCTCTTCTCCTCCGGCCTCTTCCGTTTCCGCCTCGACAGCACCAGTGGGGGCTACTGGGAGCAGGTGATTCCCGCAGGCGGGCGGCCTCCTGCCGCCACCGGCCACTCCATGGTGTTCCATGCCCCCTCCCGGGCCCTGCTGGTCCACGGTGGACACCGGCCCTCCACTGCCCGGTAAGTTGCCTGCCCACAACCCTGCTCCACGGGGCCGGGCCTGGCCCAAAGCCATGGGCCTTTAGTCCTTAGAGGTCTTTGCCCACTGACAGACTCCCGTGGTCATTCAGTCACTCCGTCATCTATTTACCGTTCGTTCACTCACCCTCTCACATACTCTCTGATCTTTTGTGCAATCTTGTAGTCAGTTGCCTCCCCCCGCACTCCCATCCGTCTGTGCATTCAGCAACCCCCTGCCTGATGGCCAGCCCTTGCTGGATTGATTACGCAGGTAACCCAGAGATGAGTCTTGCGTCCTACCCATAGGAAACTTCTAGATCAGAGGGGGCATAGACCCTGTCACCACCAATCTCGACCCTGGGTGATCACACAGCTCCTGAGAGCCCAGAGGAGGCAGAGAGACCCTTCCTGCCCTGAGCCCCTGCGCTGTCCTTCCTCCTCTAGGTTCTCTGTGCGGGTGAACTCCACTGAGCTTTTCCACGTGGATCGGCGGGTGTGGACGACGCTGAAGGGCCGGGATGGGCTTCAGGGCCCGAGGGAGCGGGCCTTCCACACGGCCAGCGTCCTGGGCAACTACATGGTGGTCTATGGTAAGCGCTCCCAGTCTCCCCGCCTGCCTGCAAGGGGCCTGAGCCGGACCTGAGTGGAGACTCCCTGCGTGGGTGTCCCCACCCCCAGGCTCGCCAGCTGCGCCCCTTTCCTCCTTTCCCAGGGGGCAACGTGCACACCCATTACCAGGAGGAAAAGTGCTATGAAGACGGCATCTTCTTCTACCACCTTGGCTGCCATCAGTGGGTGTCGGGGGCTGAGCTTGCCCCCCCAGGAACCCCTGAGGGTGAGCGGCCCCTCTGTTTCCTTGAGGGTCCCACCTCCCCTGCCAGTGAATCTGGACTGAAGCCACCTCAGTCCTTGTTGGGGTGAGCCAGACACCCTGCTGGACCCAGCCTCTGGTGGCAAGCCTGGGCTGGAGACTGGACCGGGGCGGCGTTACCATAAAGATGGGAGGCACTTATGGGGACATCAGATCCAGGTTCCAATCCAGGTTTTGCCAGTTTCCAGCTGCCCCAGGGAAGTGCCTAAGAGGCAGCAACTTTCTAAAGGTCACAGTGGGCAAGAGGCAGAACCAGGATGGTTGGCAGCAAACAACGATCTGTACAAAAACCATCACTTAATCTCTCTGTGCCTCAGTTTCCTCATGGGTAAAATGAGGATTATAATAAAATGCCATTGGGCTATTGTGAGAGTAAATTGGGACGATGGCGAAGAACGATGCCCAGCGAAAGGCCTTGACACGTCATCTTTCCATAGCAGCGCGGGGCCAGCTGCAGGGCCAGAGAGCCCGCCAGGGCGGGGACGTGGAGACGCCTTTCACGTTCGTTAGATCAGAGACTGCTCTGAGAGCGGGAAGAAAGCCACAGGTCCTCTCCTCAGAAGACACTGTCCCCACAAGCTGGCCATATCATTTCAGGGGGCCGTGGGCTTCCCAGAGGCCTCTTTACTCCCCCTCCCTGAAAAGAAGAGAGAAGACAGGGGACAGGCATGAGGAGGGAACATTAACACTTAAGGGGTGGGAAGGGGGAGGGGGAGGGGTCCCCAAAGGAACCCTATGTGACCATCAGGAATAAAGCCCAGGCCTGGCATTTGAGGCCCCTGTTCCAGGTCTCCTCTGCCTACCTGTGTCCTTCCCTGAGGCCCCTTCACTGGGCCCGGAAGAGCGTGAGGTTTCTGGAACCTTTTCCTCGTCCACAGTTTGTGATTCCCTGGGCCACACCCCCTGTGCTTACGGAGCATACAGTATGGGTCAGTAAGAGGGTGGGGAAGTCACCACTCACTGGCCAGTTACCTGTCAGTCAGGACTCTTGGCCGTAAGTGACAGAAACCCAACCCAACTGGCTTAAGCAAAAAGGAGAATTTCTTGGCTCACTTGAGTGACAACTACAGGGGCTGACGTCAGGCTGGGCTTGATCCAGGTGCGCATGTGATGGCATCAACCATGTCTCACTCCAGTTCTCAGCTGGGTTTACTTCAGTCTCTATCTAGTAGGTTTGCCTTTTGTGGATGGTCATAAGCAGCTCTTTGATTCTATCTTACTGCCCTAAAATGCCCAGAGAGAAGAGAGTACCCTTTTCTCAAGAATTGTAGGAATTGGGTCCTGTACTCATTCCTAAGCTAATTGCTGGGACTGATAGGCCTGGGCTCAGAGGCCCTGTCCCAGAGGCAAGGACAGCTCGACTTGAGTCTAAGGGACTAGGAGTGGGAGCGGGTGGTTTTCCAGAGGAGAATCAGAGGCTGTCACCAGAAGAGAGGCTGGTGCTAAACAGAAACGGGGAGACCTAGGCAGCCTGCTGAGGGCTCAGCGATTCTTCTACAGTCCTCCCAGCTCCCCATGGGCGGTATAATGGTTCCTTTTATAGAGAAGGAGACCAAGACGCAGAGAAGTTAAGTCTTCTGCCCAAGGCCACACAGCTGGTCAGTAGTTGATCCAGGATTTAAACCCAAGTCTTTCTGAGTCCAAAGATCACGCTCTATCTGGAAGACGGTGTGGGCAGGGGTGTGGGGGCTCAGAGAGGTGAGAGAATTATAGCTAGCGCAGGGCCAGGCTGGGAGGGTTTCCTTGGGCAGGAGGGGTGGAAGGAGCAACTAGAAGGCTGGGCGGAGGCTCGGGAGAATCAGGTGTCCCCTGGGCAGGGGAGCCTTGGAGGGGGTGGGGGTGGTGGGGGTCTAATGTTCTTGGGGGTCTGTATTCGCCTAGGCCGAGCAGCGCCTCCCAGTGGTCGGTACTCACATGTGGCGGCGGTGCTTGGTGGCAGCGTCCTGTTGGTGGCTGGGGGGTACAGCGGCCGGCCCCGCGGGGACTTGATGGCCTACAAGGTGCCCCCCTTCGTGTTCCAGGCACCTGCCCCTGACGTGAGCACTGGGCTGGGAGGGTGGCTCGGGGAGGAGGTAGCATGGTTCCCACAGGTGAGGGAGAAAGTCCCTAGGGCCATGAGGAGGGAAGGTGGTCCCTGGGGAGACAGAGGATCCCTGGGGCTGGGGGAGGAGCAGTCAGGCTCTCCTGGGATGACTAAAGTGAGTGAGGACTCGGGAGGCAGACCCCGGTCTGAGCAGCCTTGTCCTTCATCCCCTCGTCTCCCTGCAGTACCACCTGGACTACTGCTCCATGTACACAGACCACAGCGTCTGCTCCCGAGACCCCGAATGCAGCTGGTGTCAGGGGGCCTGCCAGGCTGCACCCCCTCCTGGGACTCCCTCTGGGGCTGTGAGTAACTGCCTGGGACCCTCTGTCCCCTGGCCCAGAGCCCTGCCCTCAGTGTCTCCCTCTGCCTAAACCGAGTGCACAACTCGGAGACTCGTTTTCTCACCTAAGACCCTCATTCCTGACTCCCGACTGCTGACCCCTGAACCTTGCCCCCCACCCCCCCCACCCCCGCCCACTGCACGCCCAGTGCTTTTGAGCTTGTGACCCTGTCCCTGGGTCCCCTGACCTCTTGACCTCCCACATTCCAACGCTGCTTTCAATTCCCTCTTCTCCACCTTTCAGGCCCCTTCTACCCAGGACCCCAGTGTCCACAGCCCTTCCCTAATCCCTTGAGCCCCTGTGGACAATGAGCCCTGTCCCCTGCCCTCTTTGCAGTGTCCAGCTGCCAGTTGTCTGGGCCTGGGCCGCCTCCTGGGTGACTGCCAGGCATGCCTGGCCTTCAGCAGCCCCGCAGCCCCTCCCCGGGGGCCCGGCGCCCTGGGCTGGTGCGTGCACAACGAGAGCTGCCTGCCTCGGCCTGGTGAGTGTCCGGTGGCAGTGGGGGAGGGGCGGCAGGGCACCCCACACTGACCCCCAGTCCTCCACCTTGTCCTCCCAGAGCAGGCCCGCTGCCGAGGGGAGCAGATCTCAGGCACTGTGGGCTGGTGGGGGCCTGTACCTGTCTTCGTCACATCGCTGGAGGCCTGTGTCACCCAGAGCTTCCTGCCTGGCCTGCACCTGCTCACCTTCCAGCAGCCGCCCAACGCCTCCCAGCCCGACAAGGTGAGGAGCCAGGAGACGGGGCCCAGGGTGGAGTGCCGATGGCCCTGGTCCTAGGGTTTTTTTTCAAATTGACCTTTATCAGTCTTGCTTACCCCACTCTTGTTTACCCCAAAAGTCTTTACATTCGAGGGTCTGATTTTCCTTACAGACTTAAAAAAATTTTGTGTTGTGGTAAAACGCACATAAAATTTACCTTGTGTCTGACTTCTTTCCCACTTTACATAATGTCGTCAATGCTTATCCGTGTTGTAACTTCATTCAGAAAGGAACTCTTATGGTTAAATAATATTCCATCGTATGGGTCTACCACGTTTTGTTTATCCATTCATCTGCCGATGGAAATTTGGATTGTTTACATTTTTTGGCTGTTGTGAATAGTGCTGCTGTGAACACTTGTGTACAGGTTTTTGTTTGAACCCCTGTGTTTTTTGTTTGTTTTTTTGCTCTGTCATCTGGGCTAGAGTGCAGTGGTGTCATCATAACTCACTGCAACCTCAAACTCCTGGGCTCGAGTGATCCTCCTGCCTCAGCCTCCCTAGTAGCTGGGACTACAGGCATGTGCCACCACACCCTGCTAATTTTTTCTGTTTTTGTAGAGACAGGGTCTCACTGTATTGCTCAGGCTGGTCTCCAACTCCTGACCTCAAGTGATCCTCCCGCCTTGGGCTCCCAGAGTGCTAGGATTATAGGCATGAGCCACCTGACCTGGCCTGAACACCTGTATTTAATTCTTTTTGGGTATATACCTGGGAGCGGAATTGCTGGGTCATATGGTAATTCCATACTTAACTTACTGAGAAGCCTCCAAACTGTTTTTCACAGTGGCTCTTTATTGATTTTTAAAATAGGCAATATGTTCACGTGGTTGAAAATCATAATGATATAAAAAGTTGTTGAGTGAAAAGTCTCCCATGTACCCCACTCCCCACCCCTCCTGTGATCCAGAATTATCCGGCTCTAGGAATGTCCCAGCTTAAGACCACCATACCTCCCCAGGAGATCCACTTGGGTTTCTTTTATGTCCTTTGAGAATCTACCTATTCAAATGCAAGTAAATGTGACATTTTATTATTTTTTTTTCTTGCACACAAAAAGTAGTATATTATCCATATTATAATACCACTTCCTTTTTTTTCCTTAATACATTCTGGCAAGCTTCTCATAACAGAACTTGAGAAACACCCCCATTCTTTTTTTATAGCTATGCAATATTCCATTTATATTCTAACACTCTAGTGCTGCAGTTTATTTAAATAGCCTCCCACTGGTGAACACTTGGGTTGTTCCAGTCTTCTGCTATTAGAAAATCACGCACTAGCAAAATACATCCTGCGCTGTGTCCGTCACTTTGCATGTTGATCCGGGCTTCGAAGGGCTTAGGTGGAAAGGTAGGGACTAGGGGAAGAAGATACTGAAGGGTCTGGTCCTGGCGTGTTAGAGTGAGATGGAAGGGGCAGGGCCAGGGGTAGAGGTGGGCTCTGGGACCCTATTGTCTGAATTTGAGTCTTGCCTCTTCTCCCAGAGTGGCCTTTGGCAAGCCACCCTGCCCCTGGCCTCGGTCTCTCATTGGATAAAATGGGGAAGGAGGTTGGGTTGACGGGTCTTTCCTGGCTCTGATGTGGCCTGGGGGGTGTGGAGACTTGGGGACAGTCCAGAGAGGGACTCACACATGCGCCCCATCCCTGGCTGGCACAGGTCTCGATTGTCCGCAGTACGACCATCACCCTCACACCCAGCGCAGAGACAGACGTGTCCCTGGTCTACCGTGGCTTCATCCACCCTCTGCTGCCGGGAGGGCCCGGCGGGCCGGGGGCTGAGGACGTGGCCGTGTGGGCCCGGGCCCAGCGCCTACATGTCCTGGCCCGGATGGGCCGTGGCCCTGACACAGAGAACATGGTGAGGGTGCTTGGGACATTCGGGGGGGTGGTTATGGGAAAGATGGGGGCGGGGGTGTGACGCAGGGCACATGTGATTTAAAGGTTCCGGGGAGCACTGGGGAGGACTCCGAGGTGTGGGATCTAGCCTTAGTGGGGGAGCGAGGGCTCTGGGGTCCTCATTTGGGAACAGAATTTGGAGGAACGTCAAAGAAGGTGAGGAAGGTCTAAGTCAGACTTGCCTGAGGAGTCAGAGTCCCCCGAGGAGGAGTTGGGTCACGGTGGGGGGCTGGGGCGCCTTGGAGGTTCTTGGGATCTGAGGAGTCCCGAGGCCCACCCCCCTTCCCAGGACGAGGGCGCTAGGTGGGTTTGGGGCTCTAGGAGGCCTCAGGTGTCTGAGGAAGGAGTATGAAGGGTTCTGAGGCCCCTGCGCGTCGCTCACCCCTACCCAGGAGGAGGTGGGGCGCTGGGTGGCTCAGCAGGAGAAGGAGACGAGGCGGCTGCAGCGCCCAGGGTCTGCTCGCCTCTTCCCGGTGCCCGGGCGGGGCCACAAGTACGCGGTAGAGATCCGGGGCCAGCTCAACGGCTCTGCGGGCCCTGGGCACAGCGAGCTCACTCTGCTGTGGGATCGGACTGGCGTGCCAGGCGGCAGCGTGAGTACCCCAGATCCGGCCTCTGACCCTAGCCCTGGCCCTGGCCTCAGATTCCCGCACTTTCTGAACCCCAGGCCACAAACTTGAGCTCCCTGGATGCTGACCTCTGGCTCCTTGACTCTCGGCCTCTGAACTCTGAACCTCACCTTGAGCCCTCTGGATTCCACCCTCTGGTTCCCTACCCTGACCCCATATTTTGAGCCTTGTGCACATCTCCTTCTCTGACGCTGCTGACCCTGACCTCTGCCCTCCACACGTTGCTCTGTGGGTCCCTCAGACCCTGACCCTCTTTGCCTGCTGAGTCCCTATAGCCCGGCTTCTGCATGCCCGAGCTCTCGCCCTGGTCTCCAGGCCGTACCTCTGGCTAGCTCCAGACTCTGACCCCTACCCTTGATTCCTCCCCCTCCCGTGACCCCCCTGCAGGAGATCTCCTTCTTCTTCCTGGAGCCCTACCGCTCGGCGGCCTGTGCCTCCTACTCCTCCTGCCTGGGCTGCTTGGCAGACCAGGGCTGCGGCTGGTGCCTGACCAGTGCCACCTGCCACCTGCGCCAGGGCGGGGCCCATTGCGGGGACGATGGAGCTGGTGGATCGCTGCTGGTGCTGGTGCCTGCCCTCTGCCCACTCTGCGAGGAGCATCGAGACTGCCACGCCTGCACCCAGGTGCCCAAGGGCCCCCAGGGGAGGTCTCAAGATAGAGGCAGCCAGAGCAGGCGACTGGGAAGGGCCCCCTAGAGCCGGCCTGGGCAGTCCTGCCCAGTCCTGGTGGGGGGCTGGGGGAGCAGCTGGGCTGTTGTCCTTGATCTGCAGGCAAGAGCCAGGTGGGGAGTGGAGGAGGTGGGCCTGGAGAGATAAGCACCTGGGAGTTAGGGCTCTCCCTATGGCAGGGGCCAGAAAATGCGACTCAACCCGCCGTCACAGTGGGGGACCTGTGAGCTCAGGCACGCAGAACCCAGGAGCGGGTCTTTCGGCCTGCTAGCTCCAGCGGTTAAATACCGTCAGGCGTCCCTCTCCCTCCAGTCTGCAGCCTCTTCTTCCCAGGGAGGGTTCGTCCCTTGTGAGTTGCAAGGAAGCCACCAGGGCTCCAGGCTTCCATCTGTCCCTGCTCAGTCCTGAGTGGAATGAGCCTTTCTCTCTGTCTCCCACCCCGCCCCACCGCCACCGACCAGTTCAACAGGAGTCCCAGAGTCGCGTTTCATTGGCTCTGGTTGGGCCTCGTGCAGGCCCCTGGACCAATGACTGAGGTTGCGGGAAGGGATTGTGGTCCTTCGCCCACCTTTGGATCCTGAGGATTGAATCAGCCCCAGCTGGATGACACAGAAGGGGTGCTGTTGCCCAGAGATGGGGATGGGTGCCAGGCAGGCAGAGCCACGGATGTCTGTGGCCGAAGGGGAAGGTGCAGAGAGGCAGGCAGCTGGGGAGGGAGTAGGGTTTGGGGGGTGGTCTCTGGAGTGGGGCCGGCGAGGGAGGCAGGTGCTTTTTGAGCAGGTGGTGGGGTGGGCACTGGGAGCCCAAAGGAGTGGGATAAGCGGGGTTCTGCCTCTTCTGTTCAACCCCCCTCCCCAGGACCCCTTCTGCGAGTGGCATCAGAGCACCAGCCGCAAAGGGGACGCAGCGTGCAGCCGGCGGGGCCGTGGTCGGGGTGCCCTGAAGAGTCCGGAGGAGTGTCCCCCGCTCTGCAGCCAGTGAGCCGGCTGGGTCCAGGGAGCAGGCGGGTGGGTGCCCGGGGGCTGGGCTGGGCCGCGGAGTGACCTGGCCCCCCGCCCCCAGGCGCCTGACCTGCGAGGACTGCCTGGCCAACTCCAGCCAGTGCGCCTGGTGCCAGTCTACTCACACCTGCTTCCTATTTGCTGCCTACCTGGCACGGTACCCACACGGGGGCTGCCGCGGCTGGGACGACAGGTGCGGTGCCTGGGCTGTGGATCACAGAGCGAGGGTCCCACCCGAGGGTCCCAGACTCTGACCCCCAACCCCTGTGGCCCTACAGTGTGCACTCAGAGCCACGGTGCCGGAGCTGCGATGGCTTCCTGACCTGCCACGAGTGTCTGCAAAGCCACGAGTGTGGCTGGTGTGGCAACGAGGACAACCCCACGCTGGGACGGTGAGCCCGGGCGGGGGCAGGGGCGCTTGGCCCTCCTACCCCTGTCATTGGCCATTCTGACGGCCGCCTTGTTTCTCTGCCCTTCGGCCTGACCCTTCTGTGGCTGCCTGTCCTTTCCGTACTGTCGTCTGTCTGTTTTTTCCCCCTTCCTCTCTTTTTCTGTTTGTTCTCCTTGTCTCGGTCTCTGGGACTCGTTTTCTCTCACCTTTCCTTCTTTTTTTTCTTTCTCCTCGCCTTTCTGTTTTCGTTCTCCTCCTCCTTCCCTTTCCCTCTCTTCTGTCTTTTAAATCTTTTTTGTGTGCGATTGCTCATGGTTTCTCTGTCTGTCTCCCCATGTTCATATTTCTGTTTCTCTCCCTCTGACTGGCCTCTCTCCCTGTCACTGTTTCCCTGTCCCCTGTTTCTACGTTGTCCCCCCAACCTTCCTCAATCTCCCTTCCTGCAGGTGCCTACAGGGAGACTTCTCGGGGCCCCGGGGTGGGGGTAACTGCTCCCTGTGGGTCGGGGAGGGCCTGGGGCTGCCCGTGGCCCTCCCTGCCCGCTGGGCGTACGCGCGCTGTCCAGACGTGGATGAGTGTCGTCTGGGCCTGGCCCGGTGCCACCCGAGGGCGACCTGCCTGAACACGCCCCTCAGCTACGAGTGTCACTGCCAGCGGGGCTACCAGGGCGATGGCATCACACACTGCAACCGCACGTGAGTGAGGCAGGGGTTGCCATGGAGATGTCGCCCCAGGGCTGGGGTTTCTGAGGATAGAGGGAGGAAACCATCATGGCACTGGGATTCCACGCATGGAACCAGCATCTCTAATTAGCCTGAGGTTTTTACCTTGCAGGCTAGGCCCTCATTACAGTGACAGGGTCCCCAGCATAACTCTAGTTACCATGGAAACAGGTAACCCCTAGGCTGTGGGCCGTAGTCTTCAGTGCCATGGAGATGGAGGAGGACCCAGTTGAAAGGGTGTTTTCACAGTGGTGCTATGTGGTTGCTATGGAGACAGGCTTGACGATGTGTGATGGGGTTACCTTGGAGACAGGGTCAGCCACGTAGCTCAGAACCATGGAAACAGGCAGGGGCTTTGATGGGGTTGCGGTGGGTAGAGATGATGGGGCCTTGGGAGCTCTGGGCCTGTCTGGCCCCTTCCCCACCCCTGACATGGCCCCTCAGGTGCCTGGAGGACTGTGGCCATGGTGTGTGCAGTGGACCCCCAGACTTCACCTGCGTGTGTGACCTGGGCTGGACGTCTGACCTGCCCCCGCCCACGCCTGCCCCAGGGCCCCCTCCCCCCCGCTGCTCCCGGGACTGTGGCTGCAGCTTCCACAGCCACTGCCGCAAGCGGGGGCCTGGCTTCTGCGATGAGTGCCAGGGTGAGCAGCCTCATCCCCGGTCCTGGGACTGGCCTTGGGCCTCCTCCCTCTCAGGCTCTAGCTTCTGCTGTGAGTGGGCTTCGGGCTCCCCATGAGCAGCTCTGGGTCCCCGGCCCCACTCCCAGCTCCTGACTCGGCAGGTTTCGGTGTAACCAATCTCAGTTCCCCCGCTTGGGACTTGCCGATTCCCCCCAGTCTGGGCCTTGGTTTCTCTCCTTTGAAGCAGCTGGGTGGGGGTCAGGGATCAGCTGAGCCAGTTGGTCTAGGCCCCTTCCTGTCCTTGTCACTGACGCTGCGTCCCACCTGCTGGGGCTTCCACAGACTGGACGTGGGGGGAGCACTGCGAACGGTGCCGGCCCGGCAGCTTCGGCAATGCCACTGGCTCGGGCGGCTGCCGGCCCTGCCAGTGCAACGGGCACGGGGACCCACGTCGTGGCCACTGTGACAACCTCAGTGGGCTGTGCTTCTGCCAGGACCACACTGAGGGTGCCCACTGCCAGCTCTGCACCCCAGGCTACTACGGGGACCCCCGGTGAGCCAGGGCACCAGCCAGGGCTGGGTAGGGTGGCCTCAGGGACATGGTGGCCTGGGCAGGACTGGTCTGACACTGGCTCTCCTCCATCTTCCCAGGGCCGGTGGCTCCTGCTTCCGGGAGTGTGGGGGTCGCACCCTCCTCACCAACGTGTCCTCAGTGGCACTGGGCTCACGCCGGGTTGGGGGGCTGCTGCCTCCAGGTGGCGGGGCTGCAAGAGCCGGGCCTGGCCTGTCCTATTGTGTGTGGGTTGTCTCAGCCACTGAGGTGCTACAGCCCTGTGCCCCCGGGACCCTATGTCCCCCACTCACCCTCACCTTCTCCCCTGACAGCAGCACCCCCTGCACGGTGAGCACTGAGGGGGCTAGGGTCAGGCCCGCGAACCAGAGCCCTGTCCCCGCCGACCCCAGATTCCCAGGCAGACCCTATCCCAGATGTCGCTGTCTTTGTTTTTATCCTTCAAACCCTAAACTCTGCTCCTCAGATCCCAGCCCTTTGTTCCTAAGCCCGTAGACCCACCTGTTTCCCAGATCGCTTCCTGTTTTCTGAATTCCTGTCCCCATTCTCCAGATCCGCAAACTCTCCTCTCCCAAACCGGGGATGGTACATTGTTACGCCTTGTGTGCCAACTCTGATCGACTGGCCGTGGCTGCCAGGAGCTGTGTATTGAGAAAGAGGCTCGATGCAAGCATGCCTGGTCTGTTGGCCATGTCTGCTTTGGACACAGGATGGGCAGTGGTGGCCTCCATGCCACACTGTGACAGTCTGCCCTGGATGTTAGGCAGCCCATTTCCTGGTGTCAGATGGCCCTCTCCCCTGGAGCCCCGCCCCTCCCCGGCCCCGGGTGCCCTCTTTCTCATCCTCGTTGTCCTCTAATCCTTGACTCTCACCCCTCCAGCTGAGCTACGTCCTGGCCTTTGACGGATTCCCACGCTTCCTGGACACAGGTGTCGTCCAGTCGGACCGTAGCCTCATAGCCGCCTTCTGCGGCCAGCGGCGGGACAGGCCGCTCACGGTGCAGGCCCTGTCTGGTATGGGTGCTGGGGGAAGTGGGGTCTCTCTGCCCTGGGCTGTGTGTCCCTCACCCCTAAACTTGCCACCTGAAGTGGAATCAGGACCCAGCTCAACTCTGGCGCTGACTTGCTGGGTGATGTAGTCTGTCGTTATCTGTGGCCTCAGTTGCCTCAGTTTCCCCAGTTAAGAGGAAATAGAGAGGATTGTGCTCTCTGGGCCATCGCTGTGGAGAGACGGGCTGAGCGGGGCGTGTCTTTGGAGCATGTTGGACGTGGCTGGTGTGAGCGCCCCTGAGCAGCTCCTTAGCCTTGTGCTTCTCAACCAGGGGTGATTTTTGCCCCTCAGAGGCCATTTGGCAATGTCTGGAGACATTTCGATCATCACGACCAGGGGAACAACTGGCATATAGTAGGTGGAGGCCAGAGATGCTGCCGTGTGCTCTGTCACGCACACAACAGCCCCGCAGCAAAGAATTACCAGGCCCCAAGTACCAACAGAGCCGAGAGGCCGAGAAACCCCACGTGGTCTGACGGAGACATGGGAGAAAGAATTTGCCACCCGCAACAGTTAAAGGGCCTGAGTTTGGGAAAGCCTTGCTTCGTGTTGTAAACCAGAGTGGCTCCAAAGCTTGGAGACAAAGGGGCAAAGGATGAAGTTGCAGTTGGCCTGCTGGAGACTGCGTGAGCCCCCAGACCCCTCCCAGAGAACCCCTAGAGCTGAGTTGGTTTCCTTTCACTCGGCAAGTGTTCACTGAGCTCCCGCAGTAAACCAGGCCCGAGCCAGACCCTGCGGATACAGCAGTGAGGGAGGGACACAGGCGCTGTCCTCGGGGACCTGTGGGGTGGGGTGCAAACTGCGTGGAACAAAGCATGCTCAGGGGAGTCACGCCTTTGCTGCGGACTGGGAGGGAGCGGACAGGAGCGGGTACCTGGCCTCACACGGGGAGCAGCGAGGGCTTCTTGGCGAAGGTGAAATTTGACTTGCGGCATGAAGCCAGAGGCGTGGTGGCATGAGGCTCCACCAGGTGGCGCAGTCGCAGGTGCCGAAGCCCTGAGACCAAGAAGGGCCAGGAGGTGCTGGGGAGAGTGGGGGGGCATGAGGTCGGAGGATCAGCACGGTTCTGTAAGCTCCAGAGGGGACTCTTTGTTTACATGTAACTATATTGAGGCATGTTTTCCATGTCCTAACATACGATGTAATTAGTTCCTGCCCCCCTCAAACCCAGTCTTACATAAGAGCAGTAGGGAGCTATGGAAGGTTCATGTTTCTGAGGATCCCTGGACCGCTGCAAGGGTGGGGTGTAGGCAGCCAGGGAGACTGGCGGGGGTTGGTCACAGTGTCCAGGTGAGACAGGAAACTGGCTTGGACAGCTGCCAGGAAGGTGGCAAGTGATGAACTTGAGCGATCCAGGCTTTCAAATTGATGGAACTTGATGGTTGGCCGAGGGAGGGGGTGTTCAGGAGAATGGTTAATCGTGGCGGTGATTATAAATGATGGGGCCTTGCTTCCCTGCCCAGTCACAGTGGGTTTTCTCAACACCTGGGGGTGGAGCAGTGCCTGGAGCGTGGCTTCAGTGTTAGCCTCCAGCCTGTCTCTCTGCAGGGCTGCTGGTGCTACACTGGGAGGCCAACGGCTCCTCGTCCTGGGGCTTTAACGCCTCGGTGGGCTCTGCCCGCTGTGGGTCAGGGGGCCCTGGGAGCTGCCCTGTCCCCCAGGAGTGCGTGCCCCAGGATGGAGCTGCAGGCGCCGGGCTCTGCCGATGTCCCCAGGGCTGGGCTGGCCCACACTGCCGCATGGCTCTGTGTCCTGAGAACTGCAATGCCCACACTGGGGCAGGGACTTGTAACCAGGTACAGATGGA
Organism: Indri indri; assembly: GCA_004363605.1. Classification (NCBI taxonomy): domain Eukaryota; kingdom Metazoa; phylum Chordata; class Mammalia; order Primates; family Indriidae; genus Indri; species Indri indri. Next base: position 10,411 of record RJWJ010021772.1, on the reverse strand, counting down.
ATAGGGCAAGCCGGGTGGCACAGGGGTGGTGCTCAGGACTCCCCTGAGCCTCCTTCCGTTGTCTCCTAGAGCCTGGGTGTGTGCATCTGCGCTGAGGGATTCGGGGGCCCCGACTGTGCCACGAAGCTGGATGGTGGGCAGCTGGTCTGGGAGACCCTCATGGACAGCCGCCTCTCAGCTGTGAGTTGTGGGCGCTCCGTCTCTGGGGACATGCCACACAGTCCACCTCCTGGATCATTCTCCCACCCCCGCTCCTGGGACCACCCCCAGACCCTATACCCAGGCCTGACACTTTGTCATGACAATAGCCTGACCCCTGACTCCCCCATCCCCACCCCCAGGACACTGCTAGCCGCTTCCTGCATCGCTTGGGGCACACCATGGTGGAGGGACCTGATGCCACCTTGTGGATGTTTGGGGGCCTAGGCCTGCCCCAGGGGCTGCTGGGAAACCTGTACAGGTGAGGACAGCCCTGAGGAGGTGGGATACCTGAAGGAGAGAAGGTCACCTCAGGGGATGCTGAGATGTCTATCATCTAAGAGTCGCTTCAGGGGGGTTCAGAAAAACCTCTAAGGTGACTGACACCCCAAAGGATGCTGGGACATTTGTCATAGGAGGCTCACCTGTGGACACCTGGGAACTAGGGTACTTATTTGGGTGGTGCTACCCTAGGGGATGGTAAGATGATTGTCACAGGAAGGTTACCCTAGGGGATGCTGGCACATCTGTCAGGGAGGGTCACCTTTAAGGATGCTGGGAGGACCGTGTAACGAGGCTGCTTTTTCGCACGTTGGCCTCAGGTACTCGGTGAGCGAGCGGCGGTGGACACAGATGCTGGCAGGAGCCGAAGACGGCGGCCCAGGCCCGTCACCCCGCTCCTTCCACGCAGCGGCCTACGTGCCCGCTGGCCGTGGTGCCATGTACCTGCTGGGGGGACTCACAGCTGGAGGGGTCACCCGTGATTTCTGGGTCCTCAACCTCACCACCCTGCAGTGGCGGCAGGAGAAGGTGAGCGTCTCTCTTCACCCCACCCCAGGCCCCTCCCCAGGCTCTGGCAAAGGCAGCCACAGCGGCTCCTGCTGGCTTCACCACCAGAGGAAACAGTGTCTTTCTGGGCCTCCAGTAGAAGCCCCAGAATTGAATTTCCTTGGCCATCCTGGGTCACACTGTAGTCCTGAGCCAGTCCTTGGCTAAGGGGGTGTGATCCGCTGGTTGGCCAGGCTGGGACCGAGAGAGCAGGGGAGCCAGGCTTCCCGAAGCCACAGCAGGCCACCCGTGGACGATGAGCAGGTGGAGATGACTAGAGACCTGCCGGGACCTGGTTGGAAGGCCTGGGGTCTGACCGGCCCTGGGAGCTCACTACCTCCTTGGCAGCTCAGAGGGGACTGTGGGGAGCTGAGTCTCCCGTCCACCCACAAGGTGACCCCTGACCTCCAGCCCCCTTGGTGACCTCGGCCCTCCGTCTCTCAGGCTCCTCAGACCGTGGAGTTGCCGGCAGTCGCTGGTCACACCCTCACTGCCCGCCGCGGCCTGTCGCTGCTCCTCGTGGGTGGTTACTCCCCCGAAAATGGCTTCAACCAGCAGCTTCTCGAGTACCAGCTGGCGACCGGCACCTGGGTGTCAGGAGCCCAGAGCGGAACACCCCCCACAGGTGGGCTGGGGACCGGGAGGGCACAGCACCCTTTGACCTCCCAGCTGTCCAGGCTTTGCGTAGACTCTGTCCGCTCCATAACCTGTGGTCACTGCCTGTCTTCCCCGGCCCCCGCCCAGACTCCCAGGGTGCCATCTCTTGAAATGTTCAGTTCCTCTATTTTCCCCTCCCACACTCCATGATAAACTGCTCACTTCCTGCCACATGTGGTCACCCTCTGCCGCCCCCCGATAATGCCGAGATCACCGCTCCTCAGGGGTTCTCCTTTCTCTGTGTTTCCTTCTACATTCTTTGGTCACTGTTCCCTAGACGATCTGGTCACCCTCCTTCCTCAGAGCTTATGAAAACTTCCCAAGGGTGGATTACTCTCTTGTCTTTCCCAGAGCCTCTAGCGATTGTCCTTTAGAACCGCAGGGAGAGGGGAGGGTTGGGAGGGACTCCCAGGTCTTTGGCCTCAGGGCCCCTAGGGTAGTGATGTGGTCACTGAGCGGGCGAGCCCAGGAGGTCAGCGGGGGCCATGGCTGGTGGCCAGCCCCTCCCCAGCCTGTGGTCATTTGCCCCCACCAGGTCTCTACGGTCATTCTGCGGTCTACCACGAGGCCACTGACTCCCTCTACGTGTTTGGGGGCTTCCGATTCCACGTGGAGCTGGCGGCCCCGTCCCCGGAGCTCTACTCCCTGCACTGTCCTGACCGCACCTGGAGCCTGCTGGCCCCTTCTCAGGGGTCAAAGGTCAGGAAAAGAGGTCCTAGACCGATAGATGCGGGGGCCATGCGGGGGGAGGTGCCCCCTTTCGCAGTGCCCCAGGGAGTGGCTCCATCCTGGATTTCTGCTTCCTCTCCTTTCTAGTCCCCTGACTGAGCTGTGACACCCCCACGTGTCCCCTGCCTCCATCCCTGACTAGGAGGAAAGTTCTAGGCTAGTGGGTCAGAGGCCTGAGTTCTGCCCCAGCTCTGCCCTCACTCTTGCTGTGGCCCTGGCAGGCCCCTTCCCCTTCCCTCCCTGCCTATGAAAAGTAGGGCTGAGGCTCCTTGCTCCTTGCACCTCCTGCCTCAAGGCCAAGGAGGCAGTGCGTAGGCCGACGGGGAGACCTGGCTGTGCTGGCTGGGGACACTTGCGTCTTCAGTCCACGTATATTTCCAAGCCCGTCTTGGGGGCAGGGGAGGCGAAGCAAGAGAGAGACTCAGGGGAGCCTCACCCCAGGACCACCCCACCCGGCTGCTGAGATCACATGAAGAATGAGGGGGCTCATCTCAAGGGGTCTAGGCCAGGTTCCTGGAGGACAGCCTGGGTCACGGGTGTTCTGGGAGCTCAGGCGGAAGGAGATGGCTTTGTGAGCTGCTGTTGGGGATACAGGAGGTCTCCTGGAAGAAGGAGGGAGATTCCAGGAAGGTTGGGATTGGGCGGGCTGCTGGGGGACAGGTCGGGAAATCCAGGGGTGGCGGGTGGGCTGGGAGAGAGCACGTGGAGCAGAGGACAGCTCTGACAGGCCATCCCTGCCACGTGTCTCCCCAACAGCCCCGTCCCCGGCTCTTCCATGCCTCGGCCCTGCTGGGGGACACCATGGTGGTTCTTGGGGGGCGCTCAGACCCCGACGAGTTCAGCAGCGATGTTCTGCTCTACCAGGTCAACTGCAATGCCTGGCTTCTGCCCGACCTCACCGGTAAGTCCCCAGCACTGTCCCCAGGAAGCCTGGGGATATCCAGGAGGCACCCCATCCCCTCCTGGGACCTCCCCTCGTCAGGAGTCACTCAGGCCTTCAGACCCACCAGCAAAGCTCCCGTCCCCTCTGTGTCATCTAAACGCCATGGAGATGCCCTCCTTCCTGTCCTTTTTTCCCTGTAGAAAGTTTATCTTTTCATTCCAATTATAAAAGTAAAAATGTTCACTGTACATAATTTATAAAATAGGAAGAAAAACACTACCCATAATCCCACTCTCGAGACAACCACTGTTACATGTGGGGGTGTTTCCTGTCAGTCTTTGCTGTTCATAGGTTAGAAAGGGGCTTATCTTTGCCTTTTTCTCTCACTTACTGTTGTAAGTGACTGGCTGTGTGTGTTTCTAGGGCTGGCTCCTTTCCTTTTCACTTGTCTTTCAGACCCTCTGTCTCTAATTCCCTTTTTCTCTTAATCTAGCTTTTCCATGACTAGGTGTAGTTTTTCGAGGCTTTAAAAAAAATTGAGGTGAAATTCAGGCCGGGTGCAGTGGCTCATGCCTGTAACCCTAGCACTCTGGGAGGCCGAGGTGGGAGGATCACTTGAGGTCAGGGGTTCGAGACCAGCCTCAGCAAGAGCAAGACCCCATCTCTACAAAAAATAGAAAAATTAGCCGGGTGTGGTGGTGCATGCCTGTCGTCCCAGCTACTCGGGAGGCTGAGGCAGGAGGATCGCTTGAGCCCAGGAGTTTGAGGTTGCAGTGAGCTATGATGACACCACTGTACTCTAGGCAGGGTGACACAGTGAGACTCTGAAAAAAAAAAAATAAATTGAGGTGAAATTCAAATAATGTAAAATAACCATTTTAACATTCACTGGCATTTAGTGCTGCCACCTCTGTCTGGTTCCAAGACATTTGTCTCTGTCCTTGTTCCACTTTTGCTGTTTGTGTACCTGAGTCTCTGGCCCCGTCTCTCCTCACCTGTCTGCTCTGTCTTTCTGCGTCTGTCTCGGCTCTCCTTGACTACCTCCTCTGTCTCGGTGTCCCTCTCTGCCTGGCGTCTTTGTGTGTGTCCTTTCCCTGGGTCTCCCGCTCTCTCTCTGAACTCATCTTTCTTCAGGCCCGGCCTCTGTGGGGCCCCCGGTGGAGGAGTCTGTCGCCCATGCCGTGGCAGCGGTGGGGAGCCGCCTGTACGTCTCTGGAGGCTTTGGGGGGGTGGCCCTGGGCCGCCTGCTGGCGCTGACCCTGCCCCCCGACCCCTGCCGCCTGCTGCCCTCGCCCGAAGCTTGTAACCAGTCTGGGGCCTGCACCTGGTGCCATGGGGCCTGCCTGTCTGGGGACCAGGCCCACAGGTAACCATGGCGACTGGCAGCCCATCGCCAGCAGGCGGTAGTGGGGCCCGCTGAAGGGGGTCCTGTGCTAGGCCAGGCTGGGAGGGAGGCCCCAGGAGTGGACGGTCTGCTTCAGGATCCAGCTCATACCTGGGAAAGTGGGTGAGTCAGCAGGGGCAGGGGCGGCCGGCAAGAAGCTCCAAGTGGGGAGCCCTGGCTGTGGCTGGGGTCTCGTGCAGGCATGCTTCCTGGAGGCGCTGGGTCTGAACCAGGCACTAAGAGAGCGGTAGAGTTGAGACGAGCAAAGATGTGGAAGTGAGGCTGCGCATTGTGTATTTGAGCGACGACCTGTCCTGGGGGTAAACGAGACAGACCCCTCAGCGGCAGTCAGGGGATCCAGCCTCTCTGGAAGCGGAAGTCGCTTTCTTGGGTCCCTCGCAAGCCCATCTGGCTGCCCTGTCATCCTCTCCTGATGTGGGGCCGTGGCCAGGCCTTATCTGCCCTGTGAAGTGTCATCGCGTTTACTGCAGGGGGATTAATGGGTCTGATGACGGGGTGCTCCCCCAGACCCCCTGAGGGGTATGCGTAATAACGGGCACACCCCTTGCTTTTCTGAAATCTGGAAAGTTGTGAAACACGTGTGCCTCCCAGGATCTGGGCTGAGGGATCGTGGACCTGCACTGTGGGCGGCAGGAGCCCCAGCAGGTTTGAGCAGGAGAGGGGCAGGGGCAGGCCCAGGAAGAAAGATCCCTGGAGCTGTTGTGAGAGGCGGAGTGGGGAGGGGAGGCTGCAGATGGGGACTGGGTGCGGAAGGGGTGCAGGGGTGGAGAGGAGAGGACGGTCAGAGAGAAATTCAGGAGGCAGAAGGCCTTGGTGGCTGGAGGGACAGGGGGACCTGGGATATGGTCCAGCATCTCCAGCCCAGATGACAGGTGGACGTGGGTCCATCCATCACCAAGTTGGGGTGGGGAGGACCAGGTTCAGGAGGCTGGTGCTAAGTCCGGCTTGGGACGAGGCAGGGAGGGCCTGCGGGACAGTGTCTTAGAAGCGGGAGGACAGGGCCTGGCTGGGTATGAGTGAGCCAGGCCTCATCCCCTCCAGGCTGGGCTGTGGGGCGCCCCCCTGCTCCCCGATGCCTCGCTCCCCAGAGGAATGTCGACGTCTCCGGACCTGCAGTGAGTGCCTGGCCCGGCACCCCCGGACCCTGCAGCCTGGAGATGGAGAGGTGAGTGGGTGGGGGGGATGAGGAGCCACAGGTGGGTGGGGCGGTCCTGGTCTCCACTCTGGTCAGCTGTCCCACCCGCCTCAGGGGCTTGGGACCCCCCGGGCCCTTTAGCTCGCTCAGGAGGAGTGCTGGGGGCCCCTGAGGACCCCTCCGAGCACGTCTTCCCCTGCCAGGCGTCTGCCCCCCGCTGTAAGTGGTGTACCAACTGCCCCGAGGGTGCCTGCATCGGGCGCAATGGGTCCTGCACCTCGGAGAATGACTGTCGCATCAACCAGCGAGAGGTCTTCTGGGCGGGGAACTGCTCGGAGGCCACGTGCGGGGCCGCCGACTGCGAGCAGTGCACGCGGGAGGGCAAGTGCATGTGGACGCGGCAGTTCAAGAGGACAGGTGAGTGGCCGGGCGTGGTCCCCGAGACGGGAGTTTGGGGGCCTGGACTCTCGGGCCTGAGGGAGGAGGAAGCTGGGGGCCCAGCACTGGCGACTCTCCCCTGTGCCCCCAACCCCAGGGGAGACCCGGCGCATCCTATCAGTGCAGCCCACCTATGACTGGACATGCTTCAGCCACTCTTTGCTGAACGTGTCCCCGATGCCGGTGGAGTCGTCGCCCCCACTGCCCTGCCCCACCCCCTGTCACCTCCTACCTAACTGCTCCTCCTGCCTGGACTCCAAGGGCGCGGACGGGGGCTGGCAGCACTGCGTCTGGAGCAGCAGCCTGCAGCAGGTATGTGCCCGGCCGGGGCAGGGGCGGGGGCCGGGCAAAGGCCCGTCCAGGTCTCCGTCCTCTGCCCTGGCACCGACCTTTCTTCTTCCACCTCCTCCTCTGTCCTCCCTTTTCCATCTCCCCGGCTGTAGCCCCACAATCCTGCTTTCTCTCTGCTCCCACCATCTCTGTCTTCGCCCTTTGCCTGCGAGTGCCCCTGCCCCTGCTGTGTCTTCCGGCCATGCTTCCGTGTCCCCTTCCTGGCTGCCCGGCCTCTGTGTCTCTCTTATTCCCGTCCTTTCATTCATCTCTTACGATCTGGCTCAAGGGCTCCCCGACTTTAACCGTCCGGCGTTGTTCTTTAATGGCTTTGGCCTCAGAGCCTGGGGCAGGCAGCGGAGAGAGCTGGTCCCTGGCCTGCTTCTTCCTCCCATCCTCCCTCCCCGTAATAAGTTGGTTATCGAGCACCTTCCTCGTGCTGGGCACTTTGCTAGGCTATGGGGTTTGTCAATGGACAAGCTAGGGTCCTGCTCTCAGAACACAGGACAAGCAGTTCATAGTGTTGGGCGTCATCACATTTGGCCGCTAGGGAGGTCACAGCAGAAAGTGCTGTGCAGGGCTGGGGACTCGGTTCTCTACCCCTTCCCAGGTTGCCCCACCATCTGCCAGCGGGTGCGCTAAATTTAGATCTAGACGCCCAGCCTGGCAGAGGCTTTTCTTCTGGCCTTTCAGCAAGACCCAGCTCGTCACAGGCTCTGACCCGCAGTGGGCTCAGAGCTCCGGCCAGAGCAGTCAGGGTTTTCTATTTTGGGATCGCAGGTTGCTTTTCTCTTTCCTAAGTGCTTTCAGGCAGCCAGTCCAGATTAATCTCTATCCTCTCATACTTCGCTTAAGGCCCCAGCAGTGAATAAAATAAAAGCTCTTAAACGCTGAGGTAAGTTCCCAGGGGTCTGAACCTCATTATGCACGTAGCTGGGGTCCCAAACACCGGTGTGGCCTTCCAGATCCCCGAGTGTGGCCTGTGACCGGATCCAAACTTCACAGAACAAATCCCTTTGTTGAAAGCATTTGCTGTGTAAAGTTTGGATTCAGTCAAAAGGCCGCACTCAAGGACTGGAAGTCCACATGTGGCCCAGGGGCCGCAGGTTCCCCAGCCCTGGAGGAGTTGCTACCTGGCCCCTAACCAAGGGCTCCTCAGCCTCCCAGCCTGGGGTGGGAGCAGCCTTTTTGTCCCAGCAGCCAGCTCTGTGTTTTTTCTAAGTGACTGTGGTTTACAGCCCCACTCCTGATACTCTTTTCTGTGCCCATCTGGGGTCGCTGCCTTCCTGAGCTGTAAGAAAACAGTATCCTCAGCTAGCTGAGTAAAGGGAACTCCCTACACCATACGGTGGTACCTCCTGGAACCTGGGGTAGGAGGTGCAGCCAGGCCTCCCCAGGGGCTGGAGATGCAGCCTGGAAAGTTCTTTTCCATCTCTCTGTGGGGTGCGTGGTTCCCATCTCTGCCTGTCTCTGCAGCTATCTCGTTCTGTCTCTCCATGTTCTCGTCATTTGCTCATCCAACCAGTCCCTCCATCCCAAGTCTATGTGACCTTCCTGTTTCAAGGACCTCCCTCGCGCGACTTCTAGTCTTGATGTCCGTTACAAATGCTTGAGAGGGAGAACGTGACGACCCCAGCTAGCGCACCTGGCTGTGGCCAGTGGGGAGCAAGGCCTCCGAGAAGAGCGTGGTCAGCGAAGATATCCGGAATGTGTTCGTTTGACTCTCTTTCCCCGCCTCTCTCTTCCCCTACAGTGTCTGAGCCCCTCTTACCTGCCCCTGCGGTGTATGGCCGGAGGTTGCGGGCGGCTGCTCCGGGGACCCGAGAGCTGCTCCCTGGGCTGTGCTCAGGCAACCCAGTGTGCCCTGTGCCTGCGGCGCCCCCACTGCGGCTGGTGTGCCTGGGGGGGCCAGGATGGGGGCGGCCACTGCATGGAGGGTGGACTCAGCGGCCCCCGTGATGGTGAGAGGGGTTTGGGTGTGGGACAAGAAGGGCTGGCCCTTAGCTGGGGTCTGGCGCGGAGAACAAGAACATGGGGGCGCTGAGCCAGACCGGAAGTGGGGCTCAGAGGAAGTAGGAGCCAGGGCCTGGCTGGCTGGGGGTGGGCGGTGCAGAGGCCCCCCCAGGTGAAGCCCTGTATTCCTGGTGCCAGGGCTGACGTGTGGGCGTCCCGGGGCCTCCTGGGCCTTCCTGTCCTGCCCCCCTGAGGACGAGTGTGCGAACGGGCACCACGACTGCAACGAGACGCAGAACTGCCATGACCAGCCCCACGGCTACGAGTGCAGCTGCAAGACGGGCTACACCATGGACAAGTGAGGCTGCAGGCGAGACGCGGGCTGGGGCGGCTGGAGGAGCGGGGCCAGACAGTCCAGGCTGAGGTCTAGAGCAGCCGTCCCCAACCTTTTTGGCGCCAGGGACCAGTTCGTGGAAGATAATTTTTCCACAGATCGGGTGGGGGTGGGGGGGTGGTTTCAGGATGATTCAAGTGCGTTACATTTATTGTGCACTTTATTGCTATTATTATTACACTGTGATATGTAATGAAATAATTACACAACTCATAATGCAGAATGAGTGGGAGCCCGGAGCTTGTTTTCCTGCAACTAGACGGTCCCATCTGGGGGTGATGGGAGACAGAGGCTGATCGGACAGGAGGCGGAGCTCGGGCGGTGATGCAAGCGGTGGGGAGTGGCTGTAAATGCAGATGAAGCTTCGCTGGCTTGATCCGTGTGGGCCCCGCCCCCCAAGTTCCGTGGAAGACAATTTTTCCACGGACGGGCGGTGGCGGGCAGAGCTCTGTGGCCCAGTCTGTCAGGTGGCGGGCCAGTGCCGCACGTGTAGAGCAAAGCAGGACGGAGGAAAAGGAAGTCCAGTGCGTGAAAGTGGCCAGATGTGTTTGAGATTCGTGAAGGGTGTGGGTGGTGGGCTTGGCCAGGAGGGAAGCGGGTGGTGAGCTAGACCAGGGATTAATGAGTTTGCCTGGTGGCCCAGAAGGAGGGTTGTGACTCTGGAGGACACGGTGAGCCAGACCCCGAAGAGGACGGGGTGATGGAACAGACCAGGGAAGAGGGGCCAGTTGAGAAGAGAGTGGAGCCGTGGGTGAGGGGCTGGGCCACGGACCGTGAGGAGCGTAGCCTCCTATCGGGCTGCTTGCCCTGACGCCCGCTCCCCCTGCAGCGTGACGGGGCTCTGCCGCCCCGTGTGTGCCCAGGGCTGCGTCAACGGCTCGTGCGTGGAGCCCGACCACTGCCGCTGCCACTTCGGCTTCGTTGGTCGCAACTGCTCCACGGAGTGTCGCTGCAACCGCCACAGCGAGTGTGCTGGCGTGGGGGCGCGTGACCACTGCCTGCTCTGCCGCAACCACACCAAGGTGGGCTGCCCGGGGCCTCAGACCCTGACGGCGGGACCCGGGCCCTTGCTGGCCTTCAGCCCGTGCTCAGGCATCTTGAGCCCGGTTCCGAGCCCCGATAAGCCGGGGGTGGGGAAGCGGTGGCAGAGCCCGGGGCCTGGGAGGTGTGAGAAGGCCTTGGGGCTGTCCTGGGGTAGCAGACAGAGTGGGTGCCGGCCGCGAGGGCAGGCACGTGGAGAGGATTTGGGATGGTGCCGGGAAGGGCTCTTTGAGCTCAGGACTTTGCACGCAAGTGCGTAAGCAAAGGTGGGGCCTGAATCGCAGCAAGCGGGGCGCCCCAGCCCTTGCTGCCCTCCTGTCCGTGTGCGTTCTCCAACCTTCCTGACCACCCTGTCCTGCGTTCTCAGGGCAGCCACTGCGAGCAGTGTCTCCCGCTGTTCGTGGGTTCAGCTGTTGGGGG
>RJWJ010021771.1:0-27539 GCA_004363605.1 Indri indri | reverse complement strand
CCCGCCTCAGCCTCCCAGAGTGCTAGGATTACAGGCGTGAGCCACTGCGCCCGGCCCTGACATCTTAATAATATTGAGTTTTCCTATCCATGAACGTGGACTATCTCACCATTTATTTGATCTTCCTTAGTTTCTTTTTATCAGTTTTGTAGTTTTACTCAAATGACCTTGTACGTTATTTTGTTAGATTTATTCCTAAGTACTTTTTCTGGTGGGCAGTGCTGAGAACTGAATAGGTGGAGCATAGGATATTTTTAGAGCAATGAGACTGTTCAGTATGGCAGTGTAATGGTGGATACCTGACATTATGCATTTGTAAAAACCCATAGAACTGTACAACACAGTGGGAACCCTAATGTCAACTATAGACTTTAATCATAATGTATCAATATTGGTTCATTAACTGAAATAAATATATCACACTAGTGCAAGATGTTAATAATAGGGAAAACTGAGCCAGAGAAAGAGGGTATATGAGACTCACTGCACTGTCTGCTCAATTGTCTGTAAGCCTAAAACTGCTGTGAAAAATAAAGGCTATTTTTTTTTTCAAAATGGAGTACCAACTCCAAATGAAAGCGAACTCCTGGTACAGTCTTCCAATGGCTCCTCCTTGCCTACAGGATCAAGCCTATGGTCTCTCAACATGCACAGGAAGGCCTCCACAATTTGATTGCCCCTCCACTTCACCCTCTACAATCCAGCCAAACTGAATCACTCAGGGCCCATGAGGGAATCTGGGACTTTGCACTATCTTCCTTGGCCTGGAACATTATCTCTCCCTTGCCTGGTCTGGAAATGTCTCAAAGCTTTTGCAGACTTCAGTTTAGGAACACAGAGGAATGATATCAGCCCATAACACCTGCTTTATACCACCACCTAGTATGTTTCTGGCAGGACCTCTTTCAGTAGTGAAACTACTGTTCTCACAGCACTGAACCAGTTACCAAACTGTGCATCAAGGCACTTTAGAGCACCACAGCAAATTCACAGGGGGCAAAGGAGGTAGGATACTTTAAATTTGAGATAGTCAACATCCTTGGCTACCAAGAGAACTACAAGCTCAAGGTAGTTCACAGTTTCATTGTTAGATTGTGCTGCATTCTTTTTGATTATGTCATCTTTAAGAAGCCGGATTTTTAGTGGTCGCTGTGATAAAAAGCAAATGAAAGTCAAAGTGGAAAAGGAAATGAGGGTAGCAGCACCTACTTTGAAGTTTAACAAGTTGTATAGTGCCCAACAGATCCCATTCATAATTGCAGTTAAGAATAAAATAAAAATATTATTTCCTCCAATTTAGGCATATTATTTTTTAAATGGTGACTAACTTGTTAGAACATAAATACTTAAGTGATTGGGCTTAACTACTTAATAAATTAAACTGCTAGGTACATCTTTTGGCTTAGGGGCTCCATGAAAAAATTACTGAGACAGCAATGGTGCTGGGAGCTGAGAAAGCTCAAGAACTGTGATCTAAGAGATCATCCAATCCAGGGCACATCAAAAAACTGTAAGTTGTGAAATCAATTTCGTGGGTTAAAATCAGTATTTCTTTCTCTAATAAAAAGGTAAATAGTGCACACTGCATGTAGCAAGGGTAAGTATTACTGTGTAAAACATTTGTTCATTGTATACATACAAGTGAGCATGTGAATCTTGGGTCACAATGTAAAATGTATGTATCTTATTTGGGTTCTGGTTTAAAAATTTTGAAAAATTACTAAGACTCCAAGCCCCTTGTTTTTAAAGAGGAGAAAACAGCCAGAGAGTAAAAGTTGATTATTGCAAATCACAGCCACCAGAGCTGGGCTCTCTGTACTCAGCCCTGCTGGGGTGGATGGCTATTGCTCACAGTGACCCTATGAGGCAGGCCTCATTCTGCTCAGCAGAAGTGTGGTTACTCAAAATCACAGAGCGACAGAGGTGAGGGACCAGGTACCCTCACTTTGGTTCCAACACCCATTTGTACCCCACAAATGCCACCAGCCACACCTAGAACAAAATGGTTTTAATCAATTGCGTCACCCTCACTCTCCTGGGAGCGGAGCAACAAAAAGGCTCGGCTCCTGCCCCCAGAGGACAGTAAGGCTTATGTGTCTCTCCACACTGCAGGGCCCAGGCTGGGCAGGCAGAGGGTGGGAGGCAGGAGGCAGGGAGGGAGAGTAGGAGGCAGGGAGGAAATGGCAGGTGGCTGGAACACAGGAAAGCAAAGGGGCCCCAGCTGGTCCTTGGGCCCCAGGGCCCAGCCCCAGTACTCCTGCCCTCCCCTCCCTGGCTATAGAAAGGTCATGGAGAAGAGACAGGGGAGCAAGTCCCAGCAGCAGGAGAAGCAGCAGCAGCTGTTTCCTTCACCAATAAATATACTTCATTACCAAGCTAGAAGAAGAGAGGGGTGGGAAGAGGGGGGAGAAGCTGCCACCTGTGTTGCTGGGATTAAAGCACTGAGATGGTGCCAGACCCCCCACCATTATCCTCACCCCCCTTGTCTTCTTGAAACTGTGAAAAAGCTTTTAACATGGCCCTCCTGTCTCCAGGGCTGCTCTGAAGCCTGACTGAGAGGAGGCACCTGGCAGAGACAGGGAATGAGGGAGGCAGGGAGGGAGAGGAGAAGGGAGGTTGCTTTTCCCCAGAGGCTGCAGCTGGAGGGCTGGAGCCAAGTAAGCACTGAGAGGAAGTGGGGCAGAGAGGGGAGGAAGGATGAACCAACTACCTGGAGCAGATCCTGAGCTAAGAGCCGGGGGACAGAGGGGAGGGGAGGCTTGGTGAGTAGCGGGGTGACCGCTGCATCCAGTGTAAAGCTTGGAGCTGCTGAGGAGGGAGGGAGCTGAGTTTAGGGACTTTCCCATCTGAGTGGCTCAGGAGACCCACCCTCCTCCCCTCAGAGCAGCAGGGGACAGAGAAAAGCCATCACTTCTTTGGTCTTTGTGGCGGCTCAGCATGTGGGGTGGAAAGGAGGGCAGAAAGGGCAGAAAAGGGCCCTTCGCAGGAAGCGCCACCTCAGCAGAGTAGGCCTGGCTGGGAGCTCTGGCAGAAAGGTCACAGTGAGGCTGAGGAGCGCCCAGGCGGAGAATGTCGTAGTGCGGAAGTGCTGGCAAGGGCGGGTGGGCTATGGTGCGGTGCCCCACACGCTGCCAGGGCCCTCAGGAAAGGTAAAGCCCCCAGAGGTGCCCAGGGAGAGCAGGCACAGGGCCAGAGCCAGTGCCCAGGAGGGGGCGAGGGTGCTCCACTGTGGCCAGGGCAGGTGGCCTCGCCTTGCCCACCCCAGGGCTCCCATTCTTCCTTTTGCTTCCGTTCTAACACTGGTGACTCTGGAGGGGGGGTGGGATCCCATCCTTTTTCAGAACCTTCTCCGAAGACCACAGGGGAGCTAACTTTGCAGGCTAGGGAGCAAGAGTGGCAATAGGCCAAGGCCAGTCCTTAGTGGAATCCCATGCCCCTTCCTGCTGCCTGCTGAAGGGCAGGATAGTCCATGAAGACAGCTTCAGCCCTTGCCTCCCCACCTGAGGCAGAAGGGATATTGAGGCAGGCCAGAGCCCTCCAGGGACATGGAAGCAGGAGGTGGGGGGCATATGGAGGGGTGTCTCCTCCTGCTCTTTTGCTCAGGGCTGGGGACAATCAAGGGACAATGAGCCCAAGAGTCTGAAAGCCAGCACGTTGTAGCAACTTCCACCCCCAATGCCAAACTAACAAACAAAACAAGGGAAATGAAAAGATGGGGGGTGGGGAAGACAAACCAAAACAGAACCCCCTGACCTCCTGCCCAGGGCGGAGGGTCCAGCTAGTAGCAGGGGCTGGGGACCAGGGCTAGGAGGGCCTAGCTAGGCCGGCACTGCACCTGGCCCTCGGAGCTGTCCTCATCATCGGAGGCCCCGGCACCCCCACTGCTCAGGCCTGTGATCCGGTAGCCCATGTTGAGCAGCATCACCTCCAGCGGGTCTGCGTTCATGCGCCGCTGGTTGGCCTGCGAAGCGCCCTCCATGTCTTCCACGACTCGGCCTGTGAGGTCTTCACTCTGTGGTGGGGGAGGGGGAAATGCATGTGGGCTCGGGGAGGGATGGACACCAGGGTATATGCACTGGGGCAGGGGAGGGAAACAGACTGAACTATCTACATGGGGGAGATGTACACACCGGGAGATGTCTATGGGAGGAGGGGAACGCACACGCTGGGATACATATTGGGGGGAATACACATACCAGGGGGTATGCTGGGAAGGCTTATATCAGAATATATATGGGGGCATACACCACACTAGGATATACATGGGGGAGAGCACATATCAGGATATATTGGACACACATACCAGGATTGAGGGGGGCAGATAAAACTCCCCCAGCTCACTCTGTTCTCTTGCCACTTCCACCAACCCTTCTTTCTTTCTTTTTCCTCATCCCTCAACAGGGAATCCTGCAGAGCCCTCCCTTTAAGAGTTGCAGCACATTACCTTTGGAATCAGATACACCACTTGACTTATGTTTTGCCTGCTGGGAACAGGGAGGAGGTGGGGCAGAGGGACAGGGGAGGCATCAGGTAGGCTTGCCTGGCTACCCACACTGGGAGTGGAGGGGACCACACTGTCCTAAGTGTCCCTGTGGGCTGGACACTTCACAGGCTTCACTTCTTCACTCTTCACAGCAACCTTTCAGGGTGGTGCTGTCATTCCCATTCCCCAAGTACAGATGACAAAACCTTGGGTCGGAGATGGTTAAGTCTCTTAGGCAGTGAGTGAAGGGACCAGATGCAAATTTAGGCTCACCAGATGCCAAAGCCTGTACAGTTCCCTTCTGATTGAGGAACTGGCCTCTGCACAGCTTCTGGGGGTATGCGAGGGAAAGGGTACTTAGGGAGCCTTTGAGGCACCCCCCTCATCAGGTATGCTGGAGTTGGTCTGGTTCCCTTTCTGCCCTCCTGCCCTTGGTGTATGCATGTCTCATCTTCCTATATGTGCATCCCATCTTCACGGGCTAGCTCAAGGATATGTTCCTAGAAGGCATGAGCCAACTCTTATACCCAGAATTGCCACTGTATTTGGAGCTTCCAGAACCTGAGGGCTCACACCTTGACATAGCCTGGGGCCCTCAGGCAACAGCTTACTCATCCCAGCAGCTTCTAACCTCTGTGTGGCTCATTTCTCTTCCCGGCCCTTGCAGGGTCAGCTGGAGGCCTGGCACAGGGTCCCTGCCTGGCTTTGGCCATCTTGCCTGCACCCTCACCTCTGGTCGGGGGTTCCAGAGCCGCACAACAGGGTCGATGCCGCTGGTGGCCAGGAAGCAGTAGCTGGGATGTGGCTGCAGGCAGTTGACAATGGACTCATCCCCCTGGAGCACGCGGACCAGGTTGGTGGTTTCCTTTTCCCAGATGAAGAAGGAGCCATCATCAGAGCCACTGACGATGTATTGAGCGTTGCTGGCGGGGGGGCAAAGGGCAAGGAGGTCAGGTGGGGTACTGCCCTACAGCCTCAAGTAGAGGCTGCATGGCCTAGGGCAAGGGTGCAGGGAAGTCTGGAGCCACTCAGTCCCCCATGCTCTGGGTTCTGCACTTGACTCAGAACTCCATGCACATGGCAATCCTCTCCAGACTGCAGACCCCGGTCACTATTCTCCTAAACCCAGGGTTAGCAACTGCCTGGGTGCCTCCAAGACAGTCTCCCACGAAGAACATTATTAACCTTCTTGGGGCCAGGATCAGATCTTACATCTTTTAGGTCTCTAAAACACCCCTGTCTAAGCCTTCCCTGAGCAGTCCTAGGCTTCTTGCATCCAGACCCCAAAATCCTACAGTACATCTACAATACAGTAAAGCTCCTCTCACACCACTGACATTTAGAGGGGATCTTGATGGAGAAATTCTTGATTCGTGTTCATGTGTCTTAGCTACCCAAAGAAAATGCAAACACCTGCAAATGATATTTGTGACTCAAGCTTTGTCCTTCAGAACCCAGGGCACAGTTCTGAGCACATAACAGGTGAGAAGATTCTTAGCCTCTGAGGGCTCTTGCTTCATACCCCCAGCAGAGGGAGGCGCCAAGCACCCAGATAAAGAAACCAAGCCCTGGTATATGCAGAGGGGGGAAGAGATGGGGGATAAAGGAATAGTCCAGGCACTGGGCTGGATGCTTTCCTTGGATTATTTCATTAGTGCTTGTTATGGCCTCATGAGTGAGTATGGCTCGTTTCATTTTATAGATGAAGAAACTGAGGCTGACAGAGGTGAAGCCATCTGCCCAAGGGCACAGAGGCAGAGCTGGGATTTGAGACTTTTCTAAAAGAATTATGCCCCCAACACCCCCCGCCCCAACCTCCTGTTGCCAACTGGGCTGCGCCCTCCTCCTCTTCAGGGCCTCGGACCTGCCAAAGAAATTGGCCTCCTTGATATCCGTGGTGGTGTTGCAGTGGCCGCAGTAGCGGAACTGGTAGTCGTAGCTTCGCTCCCGCAGCACCATCTCATCCTCAGAGATGGAGTCCTTGCGGCTCGTGCTGCGGAGGCGGACTGGGCCACCGCCACCAGCTCCTTTCTTCTCCTCTGGGGGCAAAGATCAAGGAAAGGTTAGGTGTCCTGTCCCTTTCTTCCCCACCCCCCCGAATCTTTCCCCTACTGATGGCCTTGTTTCAACCCAAAGTTTTGGCAATGTAAGGCTACCTTCCTTCACCCCTACCCTGGAAAATTGGGAAACGGTTGTGAGAAAATGGTTGGATCCAGCCCCTGGAGATGTTCACAAGGAGACTGTTAATACCAGGGGGGCCCTGGTTCAGGCCCCTGAACAAAGGTCTGGAAACCTCAAGGATGCACAGACTCAAGGTCTGTTTTTGTGGCGGTGAGAAGCAGGAAAGGATGGCGTGAGGCACTAGCAAAGGGAGCCTTGAATGGGTGGCTTTTATAAATAGATTTATAGCTCTAAAGACAGAAAGGACCAAGCCTTTACCCTCTGGAGACAAGTTATTATGGATCCCAGCTGAGGCACTGATCAGTTAAATGACAGGTAAAATCACACCAGTTTCCTCGGTTCCTTAAAAGTGTGTCTCATTCCTGCCTGCTTCAGGGCCTTTGAGTGTGCCGGTCCCCATGTCAGCATCTCCGCACCTCCCACAGCTACACTATGTATCTAGTTAACTCTTCCTTCGCATCCTTCAGATCTTAAACGTCTCTTTCTGAAGAACCTCAGGCTGCCACCAAGTCCCCCTACCCTATACACCTATACCATTCAGGTCCCCAAGGCACTCATCATACTCTTTGTTTCTGCTTCACCGCTTGGTTCCTTCACTAG
The DNA here is from genome assembly GCA_004363605.1 of Indri indri. NCBI lineage: Eukaryota > Metazoa > Chordata > Mammalia > Primates > Indriidae > Indri > Indri indri. Next base: position 20,275 of record RJWJ010021771.1, on the reverse strand, counting down.
GCTGTAAACTCCACGAACACAGAAATCCTATCTGACTTGTTCAGAGTTTATTCCCAGGACCCAGCACAGTGCTTAGCACATGGCAGGTGTCTGATAATTATTCACTAAACAAATGAATTAATCACATGGTTAGTAAATTGCAAAGGAAAGAGGTGAGGATCCGTGTCTGCCTCCAGTGAGCCCACTTTCACGTTTATAGCCCTCACTGCGATGACCCAGTTCGCTCTCCAACACTACTGAGGTGAGTTTTATGTGTCCTTTGTGCAGGTAAAGCAGTAGGTGGAAGCTTTGCTTTGTCCAAGGCTACAGAGTTAGTACACAGTAGAGCTGAGAATGGAACCCCAGGCCCCACATTCCATGCCTGAAGAACTTCTACTGCCCTGTGCTGTTGTCTCTGCTGCACTGTACAAACAGAACAAAGGCAACTACCTGCTACTGCCTCTCTCTCAGGTGCCCAAGTGGAGCTGCTAAGTCCCCGTCTGTGAGCAGGTGAGACTGTCCAGCAGGAGCCCACACGGCCTGACTGGGCTCAGCTTACTCCTATTCTGAGCACCAAGCATACCACCAGGTGCTTTAAACATGCTACTGCCAATTATCAACAGAAACTCTCAATGGGAGGTGCTAGCATGCCCCCTTTTCAGATGATGAAACTGAGTCTGAGAGAGACCAGTGACTGCCCCAAGGTTGCATGGTTGCTGAATCATCTGAATCCAGGCCTCTCCAGTCCCAGAACCAGGACCTCTCCAGGACATCATGCAGCAGCTCAGATAGTAAGAGTGACAGCAACCCCTCCTCAATGTCCACTCACCACCATCATTTTTGGAGAAGAGGGCAGCTGTAATGTCACGGCCCAGTGCATCACAGGCGCTGCTGTGGGCCTGCTCCGGGAACTTCCCTTTGAAGTCGTCCAGGCACTCGAGGGCCTCAGCCACATACTTGAGCTCAAAGAGGCAGCGGGCCAAGCGAAAGTGTGCCTTCAGGTGGCATGGGTTTAGGGAGATGGCCTTGAGGCAGTCCCTCAGGGCATCGTAGTGGTCACCGTCCCTGGGAAGGCAGGGGAGTGTGGCTTGGAGGTGGGGCCACATGGCAAGCAAGGGGTCCCCACTCAGTCTCCTCTGCTTCCTGTGGCCACCCCAGCCCACCTCTGACAGATCTCATGGTGAGGGGACTTGGGGATGAAGACAATCCTGGCTCAGTCCAGGCTTCCCTCCTCAGGAGACAGAGTATGTTAAGGAACAAATCAGGAACCCTAAGGTCTTGGGGGTGACAAAAAATGGTGTCAGACTGCCCTCTGCCGGGTATAGCGTGCAACTGCATAGCCACTCACCCCAGGAACCCGCAGCTCTGCAGCAGAAGGCCTGGCATCTTGCCCACCTCAGGCTCCCCAAGCCCTCCTTCTCTCTTCCTCCATCCACCTCCTCAAATCCCCCCGGCTGGCCTTCAAAGCCATGTCCAAGGCAGGGGGCCCTCAAGGACAGTTCTGTGGTCTGGGGAAGCCAGAAGTGCCAGGCTGGGGATGCAGGGTCTGACCAGCAGGCAGTAAGCCCTCAGCCAGACCCCCCTCTGTCCTGGCTGACTGATCCACAGCAGCTGTGGCCTCTACCTCCTGGGGCTGGAGGATGGGGCCTGACAGTCTGGCACAGTCAGCTCTCTGGAAGCTGATGGCAAGGGGGGCTGTGCACGCCAGAGCTCCGAATCATCCCCACTCACTTCTCCAACCTCCTGAAGCATAGACGAAGGGAAGTGGGAGTGCTTTGGGGGTAATGGGGGGAGTATGTGGGGAAAAATCAAAGGAGAAGCCCCTCCTCCCACCCTGTGCCAGAATATGGGAGAGACACCCCCAGCACCTGTAGGCCTGTCTCTCTGCTTCTTATCTAGAGAGCCAGATGGGTCACAGGAGCCACTTCTCCTTTGGAAGCTCCCCCCCGCCCCGGGCTCAGGTGGGACTAGGATCCCAGCAGCACTCCCTGAAGATGATGGCCGCTCCACCAGGGGCATAGTTTACGACACTCCTGTGTGGCCAAAGCAGGCCTGACATGGGAAGGTCCCTCCTGACCCTCCTCTCCTACAGCATTCAGGGAGCACCCAGACCTTAGAGCAGCCATGCTCAGAAACCAGCAGTTCAGCTGGTGCGGGGACAGGAAGGAGACAGAGCTGCTTTGATGGCGTGGCCTGCGTCAGAATGAGTGGCTGTGACGAAGGAGCAGGCGCTGTTTGGAAACCTAATTACTGCCTGCAAGGTGCCCCTCCGAGCTCCTGGGGAGAGCCAGACCAGAGACCAGCCAGGAGCCAGAGGGTGACAGCTCCCACTGCATCCAGGAGCAGATGGCAGCCCTGGGGAGACTGGCCTGAGACAGAATGTGACATTCTAGGGGTCACTGGCAGGCATGTGGGGATGAGGGGGAGAGAGCAGGCTGGCCCCAGGGCTCACCCTTCCTAGACTTACTGCCAGATCAACCTCCCTGAAAGGACAGCCCTCGGCACATCCCTCTCCTGCTCAAAGCTCTCCAGTAGATGCCCATCATGCTCTGAATCAAGGCCAGCGCCACCGCTCTGCATTCCAAGCCCTCCCTAGGCCGGCCCCAGGCTACCTCACAGACTCATCTCCTGCCAGTCCCTTCCTGAACCCTCTGCTCCAGCCAAATGGATTTGCTGTTCTGCAAACAGGCTCTTCAGTCAGTCCCCCGCCCCCACGCCTTTGTTCACACCATTTCATCTCCCTGGAATGTCCTTCCCCCTCGGCCCCTCCTCTTCTTCATCTCCTGTCTAAGCCTGCCCACACTTAAAGCTCATTCAGATACCACATCTTTCTGATGCTGCCCTGATCCCCAGCTAAAGCGACCCAACTTTTCTTGATGCCCATAGCACTTGACCTGACCATTCACAAGACTCACTGCTTCTTACCTCTTTAATGCTGAATTATGTCCAGGACTTTACCCCCTGTCCTGAGGCTGTGTGCTCTAGAGCATCAGAACTCAGGCTGACAGAACTTTATGTCCCTAGTACCTAACACATAGTAGGAGCTCAGAGAACATACCAAAGGCACACATGGATTGGGAAATCACCAACCTCTCTTAGCAAGAATGCAGGAGGGAAGCTGAGCTCTCAGCCTAGATCCTGGATGAAGACCACTGCGTCTACCCAACTGTTGGGACAAAGAGGTGAAACACCTCAGGATGGCCCCCAAACAGTCATCGCCTGGGTGTTGCTGCCACCTGAGCCCTTGGCAAACTCCTGATGCCTCAGCTAAGGCCATGGGGGTAGATCCTCCCCAACCCCCACCTACCATCCTGCTGACTTGGGTGGGTTTCTTAAGCTTCCCTCTCTGGCCTGCCTAGCTGCAGCCAGACGATGGCACACCAGCTGGCCTGTCTGTCTGGGCAGAGCCGACGGATGCCAGACGGAGCAGAAATGGCTGTGGGCCCAGCTCTATCCATCTTCCATCCTGGCCCTGGCTGGGGGATGGGGGTCTGGCTGTCTGCTTGCCTGCTGGTGCTGCAGGCAGAAGGGCTGGGGACCCTGATGGTCTCCAAAGATGAAGGATATGGACTTTTACCACCAGCCACCGTGCCCCAGCATGACCCACAGCCAGCTTTAGATCTCTGGGATCTTGTTTGTACTTTGTCCAAAGAGTCTAACAGAATAGAAAGCAAGCCCCAGGGGAAAGAAGCTGCAGACATTTTAGACAGATACCAACTGAATTCACCAAACCCCTCATTTCCACCTAGCAAGATTCCACTGCTCCTTCAAAGTCAAATTCAATGCCCAATTTTCCAAGAGTTGGGATTAACCATTCTCTCAACTCCTACTTCCCCAGTGGCCACAGCACTTTATAACAAAGTACCATGCAGGAACTATTTGTGAACATGTGCCACTTAACTGTGGGCTTCCTCTGTACTTGAGACTTCCTGATTAATGGGTCAGGTGCCTGCCCACCATTAGCCTGGAGGTGGGGAGGAAAGGCCTTGGCCAAGAAGCCCTACGAGACAGCAGGATGTCACCGCCACCTTTCTGGATGCCTCAGCAACTCGGCTCCATCAGGCCCACTGCCTTTTGGTCCAGTCGCCTCATCCCTCGTCCTAACCCAGGTCCCCTCTGCAGTGCCCACTCACCACTTGCGCTTCATGTAGGCTGCAGCTCGGTTTCCATAAAGCATGGCATTGTGAGGGGCCTTCTGCACAGCCTTGCTGTAAAGCTGAATGGCCTGGGTCCACTGCTGGCAAGCAAAAGCCTCATTGGCTTGCTGTTTCACGCGCTCCAGGTATGGGGGCAACTCTACCTGGGGACTGCAGGGGAAACAGAGCCAAGTCAGACCAGTCAAAGAAGGTCAGAGAAGCCCCTCAGGAAGTCTATAGCCTAGTCTGAGGCCCGCTCAGGTTTTCTGGCCCCTGGGATCTATGCTGCCATCTAGAAGAGGGGACCACTCCTACCCCTGCCTGGGTTATTACCTATTACTGTGATAGGGAATAGGAACAATTCCAAATATTCTGAGCCAGTGAAAAAGAAGAGGGGAAGAAGTGAAGCTGCTCAGACAAGTTTTAGGCAATTCTTAAACTCCTGGGCATGACAGTAGCTAACACCACCTGCCTCCAAGCTGAGCTGAACCTTATGAACTCTTGAGTCCCTCCTATAGAGAATTCTGTTTCTCTCGAGGACTAGAGAATTTGAGTACCTCTGTATCCAAAGCCCAAGCACAGGGCCTGGCAGAGAATAGGGGCAAGAATATGTTACAGGATGGGGGTTAATATAATGGGGAGGCCCATCTGTGTGGAACCCCTTTTTGGAGAGAGCTCAGTGCTAAGAGGCAGCTAGCTCCTGGGTCCTGACCGCAGCTACTGGTACCATGAGACCAAAGCTTCAGTCTGAGCATGACTGGTGTCCTACTAGGTAGGAGTGGCATTGGGACCACTAGCCACCCTCCAAGAAGACTGTCCCAACCAGGTGATATATGTCTGGGTACAGGTCAGGAGGAAGATTTACAGGACATGTTCTTCCCTCCAGTCAGTCCATAAAATGTAATTGGGACTTGGAGGGAGGACAAGTCAGCTGGCCTCACCTGACATGTCCCCTAGTCTCCGGCAGCCGGAAGCCATTGCTATGAAGGTGCAGGCCATTGGACACACCATTGGACACACCATTGGTGGACATCTTGCCGTTCTGGACTTCTGGCAGGGGATGGGCAGAAAGTGACAGAAAAAAATTAGGAAGAGATCCTCATTTCTTCTTGGTAGCCGTCCAGCTTCCACCACAGGGGCTTCCTTTGTGGGACTATTCTCCCAGGTAAGATCCATCCCCAGAAAGCAAGTTCTCACAGACCAGGAGGCAATGGCATAAAGAAAAGCCTGTGCGCCCTCTGCTGGCTGGCAAGGGACACAGCTTCAACTTGGTGTTACCCTTAGCCAGAGGTGGAGGTGGGAATGAGGGTGAGGACGTGCCTAATCAACGGTAGGCCCCAGGAAGAAGTCAGACTGAGCCAGGATGAGAAGGGGAAGGGAACTACTTCAGGTCCTCAAGAGCCAAGCCATGGAAAGAACCTGTCTTTTCAGAGGGAAGTGAAAAGGGCTGTGCTGCATAACTCATAGAGCTCTCTCCTGTTGTCTTCATTCTTACTGTATAGATGGGGTTATTTCAGAGATCTGCTCTTTTTTGGGGGATCACAGCCACAGCCCAGAGTAACGGGCAGGTTTCTCAGCAGGGACAGTGTACACTCGAGCTCCCCCACACTGCCTCAGCAGAGATACCGAGGGAGAACTTACCCGCTGACGAGTGGCATTTTCTAGGCAAGAGGAAGGTGTACGGCCGCTGCTTGTAAGTCAAGTCAAACAAATAGACCTAGAGTTGAGGGGTCAAGAAAAGAGATGGAGGCTGTAAGGTAAGGATGTGGTTGGACTAGTACCAAGGCCTTTGTGGCTTCTCAAGAACTAGGTTTTTGAACATAGTGAGTGTTGAGCATGGAACCATCAAGCTAGCCCAGGAGGTGTTTCCAGCAAACTTAGTAGGAAAATCTTCCTAGCTCTGGCACTTGGGGTGGGCTATTTGCTTTACCCAAAGCCCTGTTTGAACAACTGTCACTAATTAGAATCACATTAAGTTGGAAAGGTCCTCAGAGGTCACAAAGCCAAATGTCTCATTTTACATTAGCACTACCCCTGTGTTTTCATGATTCTTGGGACAGGTACAGGAATGTCTGACCTGCAGTCCTCTATTCTCCATCCCATTTCTTTTGTATATATTCACACCTTGCTTTGTAATGTCATCAACTGTTTTATTTGCCACATCTTCTGTCAGCCTGGGGAATGGATGGTATTTCATACTTGTCTGTCTTCTGTTTATGATAATAATGCTAGTTCCAGAGTAAGTGCTCAGTGTTTGTAGAATAAAGGAATTTATGCAAGGCTTACTAACTATCCTGACTAAGAGCACACAAACAGGTTTAGCAACCTGCCATTATTAAAGAACACTTCCCAAAGCTGGCCCTGAACTACAGCCTGGCTACATGTTCTGAACCCCAGGGATTTCCTCCTAGGAGAATAGCAAGTGAGGAAACCAAGGCTCGGAAAAATGAAGAGATTTGTTCAAAGTCATAGTTCACAGCTAGTCAATGGCAGGCCAGCATTTGAAGACAGGTCTATCAATTCCAAAATGTATATTCTTAACCAAAATACCATATTATCATATATCTACCTAGTTCATTAAAGAAAAAAAGAAAGAGAAAAGACTAAGCGGGGACATCTGAGAATTCCAATGATGCCATGTTACCTTCACATTTAACTGTAACATCATTTACAATGAGGCTGTTGCTTCTTGTCTGCCTCATGGCAGTGGACGTTAGGTGTGCAGCCCTGGCTGCTGGACATGGGATGGTGGTGGGCAGAGCCACTTTATGCAGCTGTACATACCTGTTCCCCTCCCATGTTGACTAGCAGCTCTGTGCCATTGGGGCTGAAGGTCACATAGGTGGCAACCAGCACTCTCAGACGGTTGTTGTAGTCAGGAAGCTTCACTGGCAGGTGACCTGCAGGGAATAGCCTAGTCATCCTAGAGTGAGGCTCCCAGTCCCCCTCAAAGGTACAAGAGATTGTGAAGTTAGCCATGTTGAAAATGATAGCAATCAATTTCATCATAAAAGCAGCTTCAAATGTTGAGCCCTTACTATATGCATTGGACCAATGCTTTATATACTTTATCTCACTTACTCATTATAACCTCATTTTACAGAAAAAAAAAAACTATCAAGGTTAAGTATTACAATTTGCTGAAGGTCACACAATTGACCAATGGCAGAGTCAGGATTAAAACCTAGGTCCGTCTGACTCTAAAACCCTTGCTCTTGACCACTATGCCATGCTGCCTCCTTGCAATGCCCCAGTAAGAGTCAGCATCCAGCCAAGAGTTTGGAGCCACAGCTGTGCTGAGCCTTACCTGCTACATAATACTGGGCTGCACCATCTGGAAGGGGTTTCTGCCGGTCACAGAAGGTGTGCACACCTGCTGAAGGGCTCTGCTTCATGCTCTTTCTGGTGGGAAGGAAAATCATGGGTTAAAACCCTAGTACTACCCCTGGCTAGACCAGACCACACTCACTAGAGGAAAACCTAAGTTTGTATTCCTGAGAGATACAGGAGGTACCTTTCTTCCTTACCTAAGCAACCCCAAGGTCTACCAACTAGAGAGCTGTAGACACATACATTATAGTGCTTTACAAGTAGGTCCTGTAAACTGTCTGGGTCCTCATGACCACCCTACCATGCCCATTTTACAGATGAGCATGCTAAGGCTCAAGGCCCACTCCAAGCCATGTTGTATATGAGGGCCAGTAGTGGTTGCCCAAGCCCGTTAATGAAAGCAAAGCAGGACAGATATTCCTACACCTGTCCCAAGAGTCACAGAAGGCCCTGGCTGGAGGAGCTACTCAGGTCTGGGGTTGCTGTGGCAGTTCTTGAGTACATTCTACTTTTATGGTTTAAAAAAATAAATAAAACAAAATTACATGTACAAAAAACTTACATGTACAAGATTATAATTCTGTACAAATAATAATAGTAAAAGAACTAGCAAGAAATATTATATATAGTGATTTCTTTCAGGTGATGGGATTACAAGTAATTTATTATACTTCTCATATTTTCCAAAACAAGTATGGATTAATTTTTTTTAAAGACTAGTCAAGTGCAGTGGTGAGAAGGGGGAAAAGAATAGAACGAGGAGTTTGATATGTAACTGACTGTGAACCATCGAGATAACTCACTACACCTTCGGACCAACCAAAATGTTTTTAAATCATAAAATTAAAGAAAACCCACCTAATAAAGAAGAGGGCATGGCCATGAGAAAGGGTAGCAGGTTCCCAAGGACTTGCCCACAGGAGGCTGAACTCTTCCTACCTGTGGTTATGGATCATGCGGATGTCATAGAGTCTCACGAAGGGCCCACTGGCCCCGACTGCCAGACAGTTGTTGTCCTGGGGGTTGACGGTGAGGCACTTGGCCTCTACCAGCTGGCCACAGTACTCTGTCAGGTCAATCAGCACCTCCGAGTGTTTGCTGTTCTCTCGAAGGTCATACTGGCTGTGAGAGAGGACAGAGTTAGAGGGTCAGAGTCCTTATGTGGAAGGCAGGGGACAAGCCAAGTCCTTGTTATGCAAGAGGATTGGGAGGGGCTTTGGACCTATTTGTAAATAATAATAAGGTCAAAAACCACTCCCATTTCTTGAGTGCCCACTGTGTGCCAGGCAGCTGCAGCAGGCTTCTCATACATTCTCTTTTATACTAACAGAACCCCAAAGGTAGACGCTATTGTACCTATTTTATAGATGTCACTATTATTGCTACTATCATACTACTACTGATCACTAACACTTAGTTAGCAACATGCTTTATGTCCAGTATTGTCCCTAAGTGGTTTACATGTATTATTTAATTAATCCTAACACTATCCCTAGGTATCGTTAGAACACTGAAGTTCAACGAAGTTAAATAACCAGCCTGGGATGATACTGCTAGTAAGTGCAGAGCTGGGATAGCTTCCTGACTGCATTTTAACGGTTCTGCTTTGCTTCTTCTTAATCTAGCTTCTTTCAGGAAACAAAGGAAGTATGGGGGTAATAGAAAAGAGAATCTGGAGATCATCTAAGAGCTACCTAAAATACCACAGGCCAAGGCAAACCCAAAAGTCCCATCTATGCAGCAAAGGTAATGCCAAAAAGTCTACCCAGGAGCAGCAAACTCCCACCATTTCAGACTGGAGAACTTTTTGCAGCCAATACACAGGTACCAGAGAGTGGATAGGGACATCACTCATGTGCTCATCCACCTCTTGCCTGGACATGTATAATAGTCTCTTTGCTGTTCACCCTGTCCTTCTAAGATGTGTTCACTAGATTGCTCTTCCCCAAACAAACAGAATGTGTGTTTTACATCAGTCTCCTGCTCGAAAAATTGCAGAGATTCCTCAATACTTTTAGCATGACTTTACTTTAAGTTTACTTTTACCAAATTCTTCAGCCTGATTTTCAAGACCTGATTTCACATCTCTCTCCAACCTTATTCCCCAGTTTTCTAAATGTGGGTCAGTGATAACTACAGAATTCCTTATCCTGCACGTGCATGCTTTTCCCTGCCTTCACAAACTCTGCTCAAGTTGGGGAGTCTACTCTGCTTTTCCTTGCCCATCTAAATCTTGTCTGTTCTGGAAGGCCTAGCTCATGTTCACCTTCTTCTAGGACACCTTCCCTGACCGTGCCTATGCCTAAGTGCTTAGGATCCTACCCAGTGCACTAGACACTCAGCTTCTACCAGCTGGCTCTGGCAGTCTTGTCAGTGAAGGTCAGCAAGTATTAGTACAATGTAGAGTTGGACCTGACACTGACCAAGTGCTTTCTGTCTTCTAAGTACTATGCTAAGATTTTACAAATGCTATCTCAATTTTAATGCTCAGACCAACAAGGGAGATACTATGACTATTCCCATTTTACAGATGAGGAAACTGAGGTTAAGGAGTGAAGTGACTAGCCCCAGATAAACACCGAGTGAGAGAGCTAGGATTTGACCCCAGGTCTGTCTGACTTCAGTGCCTTGCTCTTAACTATTGTGTTATAGTTTATACGTGACTTAGATACTTCTCCTTTGTAACAGGGAAGTGGGCACAAAGTCCAACAGGAACTCCAGAGGCAGACTAAAGCACGTTGGGGAGATAAGGAAGAAGTTCTAAGGTCACATCTGAAGAAAGGAGTTAAAGAAAGGCAATGACATTATTTTAGGAGGAAGGGAAGTAGGGGCAAATGTGTAACAATACAGGGCATTGGAAAAGGGGACAGTTCACTTTACCATTTCTGGCTGGCTTCCCCCACTCCCAGGCATGTGCCCACTGACCAACTATTCACAAGAAATGTAACAAGTGCCTCTATGTGCCAGACACTGTGCTGCGCTCTAGGGACACAACCAAGAACAAGGCAGAGAGAGGCTCTAGGAGAGTTTACTATTCACTGAGGATACAGACAAAAAGTAAACCAACAACTAAAAATAAAATAAAGGAACTACAGATGGTGATTAGAGTTATAGAGAATATAATTAGGGTTCTGAAACAAAGAATGTCTGTCTACTTTAGATAGGATGGTCAGAGAAGCTCCTGAAGAGGTGACTCAAGCTGATCTCCTTAGGGTAAGAAAGACTCAGACATGGAAAGAGCTGGGGACAGAGAATCCAGGTAGAAGAAACAGCAAGTATGAAAGCCCAGTGGCAGCACAGCATCTGAGGGGGTGAGAGAAGGCCAGGGGGCCTAGAGGGAGGGCAGGGGAGGATAAAGAGGGAGGGAGGAAGGTGAGGGTGGTGTAAGCAAATGTCCCCAGCAGAGTTTGTACACAGACAACCTCCCCGGGCAGACACACGAGGCTGGACCTCTGCATATGGGAAGGAGCCAGGCCTGTGGAAGGAAGCACTATGGGCAGAGGGGATGTGGGAGCCACCGTGCAGTGGGAGCAACAGAGGCACAAGCCTCACTCGATGCCCCAAACCCTTACCGGATAAGCCCATCCTCAGCAGCACTCCAGAACGTGTTGGGCCACATGGGCGCTGTGGCGATGCGTTTCACCCGGTTGGTGTGGTCTCCAAACATGTGGATAGTCTCCTTTACTGTCAGGTCGTGGACATGCACCTTGGAGTCAGCTGCACCCGTGATCAAGATGCGGTCCCCCGCGTGAGGCAGGAACTGTTCAGGGGAGAGCGAGAAGGGATTGGCGAGTGGTGGGGGTAGAGTTACCCAGGGAAGAGAGGCTAGCCTGGATGTCAGCACGCCTTTCCCTCTCCACATCAGATAAGAAAGTGAGCTAATTCAAGACAATTCACTAAAAACTTTGGATAGTGAGTAGCAGCCTATAGGCCTAAAGGTCAAAATCAAGACACATGCCTTTACTTTGCCAGAGTAGTCCTGACCTGTGCCAAGAAAGACTACCTGAGGGAACCTTTTCCTTTGATTCTTCCCCAAGTAAGAGCTGAGTGGATGATAATCATAGCTGTTACCACTTACTAAGTATTTCCCATGTGCTAGACACCAGGGCAGCTACTTTATCTTATTGATACTTAAAATAACCCCATTAAAAATTGAGGTTCTTTCAAAAGGAGCAAACAAAACCAAAAAATTGCGGTTCAGCACTAACATGCAGCAGACTGTGTTCAAATCCACGTCTATCTGACTCCCACATGCCATACCGCCTCACAATGACTATTTAATAAACTAGGGACTAAGTAATAAATTAGTCCTAAAGTGAAAAGGACTTTCAATGTTTTTTTTTTTTTTGAGACAGAGTCTCACTTGTTTGCCCGGGCTAGAGTGCCGTGGTGTCAGCCTCGCTCACAGCAACCTCCTGGGCTCAAGCGATCCTACTGCCTCAGCCTCCTGAGTAGCTGGGACTACAGGCATGTACCACCATGCCCAGCTAATTTTTTCTATATATTTTTAGTTGGCCGATTAATTTCTGTCTATTTTTAGTGGAGACGGGGTCTCGCTCTTGGACTTTCAATGTTTTAAGGGAGTGGGTATTTTAAGTTGGTTCAACTGTTTCTGAAAAACAACTTGGCAAAAGGCAACAAAGATAAAAACTATTTCTGTCTTTTTTTTTTGAGACAGGGTCTTGCTCTGTCACCTAGGCTAGAGTATAGTGTCATGATTATAGTTCATTGCAACCTCAAATTCCTGGGCTCAAGCAATCCTCCTGCCTCAGCCTTCCAAGTAGCTGGGACTATAGGCATGTGTCACTACTCTCAGCTAATTTTTCTATTTTTTTGTAGAGATAGGTCTTGCTATGTCGCTCAGGCTGGTTTTGAACTCCTGGCCTCAAGTGATCCTCCTGCCTCAGCTTCCCAAAGTGCTAGGATTACAGGCACGAGCCACTACAGCCAGCCTATTTCTATCTTTGACTCAAAACTTCCACTTTTAAGAAATAATCCAAAAAGAAAAAAGGACCTGGTCAGAAGTGCACAGAGCAGCACACCTTATAATAGCAAATATTGGAAAGAGCTCAAATGTTAGGCCTTGGGGAAGGGCTGAGGATCGAGAGGGCACATCTCTATGTAGTTACCATAAAACATGAGAACCCTACCATCCTGATTAAGTCGAGTACAAAATACTACAGATAACATTTGGTAAGAACAAAATAGCTGTAACCATAGCTTCAAATAATGAAAGAAGAAAGTATGTAGTTCTAGCAACTAACTTTGAGGATGAAAAATATTTGGGGTTGGTGTTGCGTTCTTCTCTTCTCTCTTGAATTCAAAAGATTGAAATATCTCTTTTTTTTTTTTTAAACTGAGAAGTTCCTCCCAACCCACAACAAAGCTGAATGGTGGCATTGGGGGAAGGGCATTATTCTGCATTTAAACAGCTAAAAGTCCCACTCGACTTCATGTGTTCATGCAAGAGCAACACCTCACTCTTCACATAGGCTTCTCTAAGGGCTCATTAGGACAAGGGCTAGATGAAATAGACAGAATTTAATCATTCTTAGGGACCACCATTATTAGTCTTTAATCCCGTCTGGAGACAGCATACGCTCCACAGCAGATATAAACAGGTGAGCGCTTGGTGATGGGCTTGTGGCTGCAGCCACTCTTGTCACACACTGTAGTCGCCACCAGGGGGAGCACATGGGTTAAATATATTTATATTGTTTTGAATACCTGAAGAGACAAGAATCCACTGTGTTTTTTGTTTTAACAGAAGAGGTGGCTGAGAGTCTGGGTATATGTGCCTTGCCCAAGGTCTTACCCATTAGGGAGTGTGAGATCACTGTCAAATTCTGGTTTCAGGACTCAACGGCTTGTGCGCTGTAATGCCAAACTGATGATGGTTTAGGTCCCCTTCCCCAGGTCTGACTGTACTGGATCTAACACTCTACAGTGGTAGAAAGCAGTTTCTGTTGGTCATATAAGAGGTGAATCAGCATTGTTCTGTCTCTAAAATCATAGAAATTCATCTAGAATTGGTCCCTAGAACAAAGAGGAGATGAGAATCACAGCTTGGGAAAGAGGAAGAGTTTAGGGAAATAAAGTATGTTTTGAGCTCTCGTATCTACCTTCTCGTTCCGGTATCTTGTAATTTTCTTGGTATTAATTAGGACAATATTTCTTAGATTAGCGAGGCTTTCCGAAGGACAACCTCACTCTCACGTACACTCATTTTATTTTATTTTATTTTTTTATTTTATTTTATTTTTTTGAGACAGAGTCTCACTCTCTTGCCTGGGGCGAGTGCTGTGGCATCAGCTTAGCTCACAGCAACCTCAAACTCCTGGGCTCGAGCAATCCTACTGTTTCAGCCTCCCGAATAGCTGGGACTACAGGCATGCGCCACCATGCCCGGCTAATTTTTTCTATATATATTTTTAGCTGTCCAATTAATTTCTTTCTATTTTTGGTAGAGACAGGGTCTCACTCTTGCTCAGGCTGGTCTCAAACTCCTGAGCTCAGGACAATCTGCCCGCCTCGGCCTCCCAGAGTGCTAGGATTACAGGTGTGAGCCACCGCGCCCGGCCTCGTACACTCATTTTAGAATCTCAGAGCTGGAAAGGTCCTTCCTTACAGGTCATTTCCTCCAATCTGAAACCTCGGAGATAAATACCCAGTGAGTGGACATTTACTATATCTTCCGAGGACCTAATCTACCTTTCTCAAATAGCTCTAAGCATGAGACAATTCTTTCCTCAGGCTCATGTTTGATTCTGTAGACTTATGGCTAGTAGTCCTAGGTCTGTTCTCTGAGACCAAAAGGAACATGTCTTGGCCAGGTACAGTGGCTCATGCCTGTAATCCCAGCACTTTGGAGGCCGAGGTGGGAGGATTGCTTGGTCTCAGGAGAACCAGCCTGTACAACATAGTGAGATTCTGTCTCAAAAAAAATTTTTTTAATTAGTTGGGCATGGTGGTGTGCACCTGTAGTCCCCGTTACTTGGGAGGCTGAGGTGGGAGGATCGCTTGAGCCCAGGCATTTGTGTGAGCCATGATCATGCCACTGCACTCTAGCCTGGGTAACAGAGCAAGACCCTGTCTTTAAAAAGAAGGAAGGAACACATCTCATGTTATTTCCACATAACAGGGTTTCAAAGGCCTGAAGATACTTGTAAGTCTCCCTCTCCTTAGCTTAACTCCTTTCCACCAACAAATCGAAAGGTTCATTTCCTATGAAAAGGTAGAACAGCTAAAAGCACCAGGCACAGGCTTTATTTTTAACAATTATCTCACTGAACTGTCATATCAACCCTGTGGATTACTACTTCATTTTTAAAAAATTAAATGATTTATTTATTCCTTTGTTCATGAACCTGGGAGATTTTCCTTAGCTACTTCCTTTTTACAGATAAGTAAACAGGCTCAGAGAGGTCAGGTGATTTGCCTAGTTCACACAACTTCCAAGAGGCAGATAAGGGAGTCAGACTTAGGTCTGCCTGCTCTCTAAGTTCATGGTCAGAACCATACCCACTCACATAAATATAAATTCATTTAGAATTGGCCTCTTGGCTCTAAGAGAGGAAGAAGAGCATGGAAAAGATATGGGGTTTTAGGAATCACCATCAGATGCTAGATTACAAGGGTGTCTGTGACCCCAGCAGTCTGGGGACATACAAAAGCCAACGTGACCATGCCCACAGCCCAGTCACCTTTTACTTGCTCTGGGCTTATCCTGCTCACCTTGACAGAGAAGATATTTGCAGTGTGTCCCGTGTGCATGGAGAGCAGCTTCTTGTGGTGCAGCGGGTCCCACACAATCGTGTGCTGGTCGTCAGAACCAGAGGCCAGCAAGCTGCAAGCAGAGCAAGGGATTCTGACCTTTCCTCAAGTTCCCAGGTCCCCTTCCCTCATTCCATGTTTCCAGTTTATAAGGAGTTAGGCCATACAGAATTTGAAGAACAGTGGATGTCACACAATTTAAGGTTATCTTATAAACATTAGTTGATTCCCTTCTGTTTTGTTTGGAGAATTTCCCATTATTCCTTGAACACACTGGCTTATTAAAAAAAACAACAGAGTTTGGATAGTCATCCAACATTCTGTATATTGGGGATTAATTGTTTAACTGTGTATTAATAATTATGGGCTGAACTTAAGAACAGCAGAGAGTAGCAGTCTTTTTTCACTTGGGTCCACTCTTTTCCTTATATCCACTAAGGAAGGAACCTCCTCTCCCAGCCTCCTCACTCCCTTCTCCAGGTGCTGTGGCTCATACTTACTCTCCTTTCTCATTCCACTCCAGACAGTTGACACATCCTGAGTGACCCTGGGGGAGCAAATTGAAAGGGACAAGAAGAGAGCAGGTTAGAGGTTCTCCTGGGAAACTCAACACAGAGAAGTAGAACTAAACAGGTAAGCCGGCCTTTCCATTTTCGATGTTTTCCAGGTACTTGTAAGTGGCTAGAATTGACTTACACTGATTAGCATCTTACAAGATATAAAGCCCTTTCACATTCATGATCTCACTTGATACTGGGCACCTCTAAACCATAAAGGGTAGGTTTCATTAATCCCATTTTGCAGAAAAGTAAACTGAAGTTCAGACGGTAGAAAGCAGCAGAAGTAGGCTGGGTGTGGTGGCTCATGCCTATAATCCCAGCACTTTGGGAGGCTGAGGCAGGAGGATCACTTGAGCCCAGGAGTTTGAAGTTGCAGTGAGCTATGATCAAGCCCTGCACTGTAGCCTGGGTGACAGAGCAAGATCCTGTCTCCAAAGAAAGAAAGAAAAAAAAGTAGTAGAAGTGAGATCTCAACAAATTTCTGCTTTTATCACTAGAAGGGATATGGCAATAGTCCCTTCAAGGGACATCCCCTCCACCACAGAAAATTTGTCCAGAGAGCATCTGACCCAAGGGCAGCCAATTAGTTAATTAACTAGAAGGCTAATCTTTCATTCATTCGGTTTATATTTATCAAGCACCTACTGCATGCTAGCTATTGTTCAGATGCTGAGGGTACGGCAGTATACAAAACAAAGTCCCTGGGTCTTCTGGAGCTTGCTTCAAGTAGGTGGAGCCTGGGTTAGTAAGGTAAATTGAGGCAAAGTCTTGATTCTGGGGATGTGAATCTAGAAACATGAAGAGACTGAGGCAGTTAGTGGCAGAGCTGAAGTGTAAAGCACACACGGAGAGAAATAACAGCAAAGCTAGAGTTATGAGGACACAGGATCCATGAAGAAGCAGAAGGTTTAAAGGAGCAGAAACAAGTCTTACACGATAGAAGGAGAGAATTAGTCACTAGGCATTCCTACATACTGTTCTTTCTGTTCCTTCACCTTCCCTCTTTCCTAACAGTGCCGTGATTTATATTTATTTATCCCCCTGCCCCAAATCAGACCATGTGTTTCAGGAAGCATAAGTCTACTGTCCTTGCCACAGTGACAGGTTCAGGTTCAGGAACTTAGGCCTAAACCAAATAGGATGTGGCATTCACTTGGCCATGGGGATTGCCTCAGAAATGAGCCTGTAACCCCAATCAGATGCAAGCGGGAACAGTTGCTGGCAGATTCTGGAAAAGGAGTTTTCTCATTCTTAGGAAAGAGTCTATGGAAGAGATGCCTTTCTTCCTCGGGAGGCTGGGTATACTGAAGTTCCACCTAGAATTGCTGCACTCATTTGCCATCGTGAAGGAAGCCATCCTGAAATCACACACAGAGGAGAACCCAGCTAAGGGAATCATAGAAAAATGGAGCCAGAGTGATCAGAGTAACCAACTTGGACACCTACCCTACTCTTGCACTTCCAGTTAAGCGAACCAATCATTTCATTATTGTTTAAGGCAATTTGAGTTGGGGTGTTATTTGTGAGCCAAAGCATCCTAATCAATAAACTCCAACCCATTCTTCAGGTCTGAGGTGACAGGTACTTCCTTCAAGATGCCTTCCCTCTCCTGTAGATTTGGGAGGGAGGTGTGTCCTGCCTGCGGGCCCCTACTGTCATGCTACATCACGGCTCTGTGTCAACTTGGCTGTTTGAAAGCAGGCTTTGTGGGTTATATTCTTTGTATCCTCAAGGCCAGTTACAGTGCCTGGCAAATATCTGTTGCTTAAGTGAATAAATGAGTCCAGTAGGACCAGTGGGAAGAATTGAGAGCTATGAACACATTTACTCTCCCAACTGTCTAGTCAGAAAATGCTTTAACTCTGCCTTTTCCTTCCCTCTTTTTTATTTATTTATTTAAGAGACAGGGTTTTGGTCTCTCCCCCAGGCTGGTGTGCAGTGGCACGATCACAGCTCACTGCAGCCTTGAACTCCTGGGCTCAAGTGATCCTCCTGACTCAGCCTCCCAAGCAGCTGGGACTACAGGTGCACACCACCACACTGGCCACCTTCCTTCTTTACCCCTTGTCCTGTACAGATTCTCATTTGGGGTGAAACTCATTTCTTCCCAGGTTCTCCACTTAAATACATTACTGACACACTCTGTTCAAACCTGCCAGACCACTTGCTAACCTAAGTTCTCTCGCCTTCCCATGGCACTTGGTTGAAACCTCACACATGTCTTTGGTCACTCTTTCTGGGTCAGAATCATTTTTGTCCTTAGTCCTCTCATTTTTCCACCAGGCTGTAAATGACTTGTGCCAGGGGGTCACAGCTTCAGCTTGGAACCTTGCAGAATACCAAGGACCTTGAATGACTGCCACTTACTGAGTGCTTACAAAGAGCTAGGCATAGGGTTAAGCTGAGCACTTGTGGTAGGCAGAATAATGGCCCCCTACAGATGTCTGTGTCCTAATCCTCTGAAACCTGTGAATATGTTATTTTAGGTGGCAAAAGGTACTTTGCAGATGTGATTAAGGTTAAGGACTTTGAAATGGGGAGATTATCCTAGATTATCCAGGTGGGCCCAATCTAATTACATGAATCCTTAAAATTGGAGAACCTTTCCTGGCTGCCAAGAACTGGAGAGACGGAGGTGTGAAAGGGACTGGACCTGCTGCTGCTGGCTTTGAAGATGGAGGACACGAGCCAGGAGCCAAGAAACACAGCAGCCTCCAGAAGCTGGGAATAGCAAGCAAATGGATTCTACTCTAAAGGCTCCAGAAGGAACATGCCCCTGACAACACCTTGATTTTAGCCTGGTGAGACCTTTATCAAACTTCTGATCTGCAGAACTGTAAGATAATAAATGTGTGTTGTGTGATAATTTGTTATGGCAGCAACAGGAAACTAATATAGCACTCTACGTCCATAATCATCTTTAAGAGACAGGTATCATTACTCATTTCATGAATAAGAAAAACAATGCTCAGAGAGGTTAGGTAATCTGCCTAATGTAGCACAGCTAATAGTGACAGGATGCAGGATTTTAACTTAAGAGCCCAGGCTCTCAAGTACTATCTGAGAAATGCGTTCATGTTTCTGAATGTATTTGTCCATGGCGTTTGTCTTCAAATTAATAACCCATCCAAAGTACAGAAGACAGGGTCCACAGTAGACAAATATGATACTTATGATTCATTTTTACATGGTAAAAAATATTAATAGCTCAGGCCGGGCACGGTGGCTCACGCCTATAATCCTAGCACTCTGGGAAGCCAAGGAGGGAGGATTGCTTGAGCTCAGGAGTTCGAGACCAGCCTGAGCAAGAGCGAGACCCCATCTCTACTATAAATAGAAAGAAATTAGCCAAAACAACTAAAAATAGAAACAAAAAAATTAGCTGGGCACTGTGGTACGTGCCTGTAGTCTACCCAGGAGGCTGAGGCAGGAGGATCGCTTGAGCCCAGGAGTTTGAGGTTGCTGTGAGCTAGGCTGACACCATGGCACTCTAGCCCGGGCAAGAGAGTGAGACACTGTCTCAAAAAAAAAAATTAATAAAAAAAATTAATAGCTCAGAGGCAGGTAAGTTGGAGAAAGTATAGAAAGAAGGTTCAGGCAAGGTTCTAAAAAAATACAAAGCAACCATGATAAAAATATTTAAGAGCTTACAAAATTAGAACACACATTTGGGAACCTACTTTATAAGAAACAGAGTGTTTAAGAGGAGTTATATTGGCTGTGATAAATAAGGTTGGCTTGGTTTTAGGTACACAATCTATAACCGTCTTAAAAAATACAATGAAACAAACTGAGTTTATGACATAAACAGTGGTAAAAAAAAAAAAAAAGAAGAGGAGGAGAAAAAAAGTTTTAAGGAATTGAGAGGAGGAGCTGTTTAGAGATGGAACATTTCTACTTAGGGTCTTGCACACCAGGGAACTGGAGGCAACAGGAAGTATACAGGAAAAGAACCTGCCATAAAAGTACCAAATCTCACTTAAGTTCCAAATTACAACCTAACCCTCAGTTCTCACTTAACTTTATTAAATATTGATTATAATTACTATTCATTATAAGTCCCTAGGCTGTGCTAGGTAGCATGGTGTTCAGGAGGAAGAGGAGGCGGGGAGAAGTATTTTATCGCATTGCTAAGAATTGTAGTATATAATGACGATAAAAGTCAATGGACTTTTAATGTTTTTTTTTTTTTTTTTTTGAGACAGAGTCTCGCTCTGTTGCCAGGCTAGAGTGGCGTGGCGTCAGCCTAGCTCACAGCAACCTCAAACTCCTGGGCTCAAGCAATCCTCCTGCCTTAGCCTTCCAAGTAGCTGGGACTACAGGCATGCACCACCATGCCTGGCTGATTTTTTCTACATATTTTTAGTTGTTCAGCTAATTTCTTTCTATTTTTTTAGTAGAGACGGGGGTCTCACTTTTGCTGAGGCTGGTTTCGAACTCCTGAGCTCAAGCAATCCTCCCGCCTCGGCCTCCCAGAGTGCTAGGATTACAGGTGTG
>RJWJ010021770.1:0-27561 GCA_004363605.1 Indri indri | reverse complement strand
TTTCTACAGCAAAACACCTTCGTGGCCCATCCACGGCTATCTCTAAACAGCAGTACCAATGTGGTATTGGCATCTTAGGCGAATGTGTCTTTATTAAATGTTACCTGCCCCGTCTCCCTCAGATTATAACCTCCTTGAAAGCAGGAACCACGACTTCTACTTCATAATTCCTCAGAGCACCTAATTCTGCGGTTCACACACACAATGAGCGAAGTTACAGTGTTTCCCACGATTGTTTTTACCAAGAAAAACTGAATGTGAAAGTGATTCCTGTGAGAAGACCACGATGGCACTTACTCCCACGTACCATTGAGGTGTCCCCCGACTACACATCTGTTCCTCCGTTCATTCAACATCCACTGTGCGCCTGGCGCTCGGTCTGCACAGCACGAACAGAAGGTGCAACCTGCTCCCACCCCTCCCACTCCCTCACGTCCGCACGCATCCTCTCAGGGCACACCTGCATCAGGAAAACGTGGAGGATCTTTCCTATCGATTCGGTAGTGCCAAGGCGCTCATGATGCGCGCGCAGAAGAAAACGGAAATAAGTGGTGTTTTCAGAGACGGGAAGCCCCTCGCGTGCTCAACCCAGACCTCGTCTCGGCCTCAACACTCAGATCTTCAGCTGCTTCCCCCAGCAGCCCCAGACTCCAGATGGCATCCGGGTGCGCCCAGCTTCGCCAGGGGACAGGACACAATCACATCAACAGTGACACAATCCCAGCTGGGCTCTTCTGTATACAGCTTCTTCCTTTTAAAATACATTTTCCCATCAACATCATTCAAAAATAATAACCTCATAGTAGACTTTTCACCTCTACCACAGGGCAGGTACACACCTCCCCTCTTATGAGTCATTTCTGTAGGGGCCGAGCACCGCCTCCAGCTCACACGCGCTATGCAAAAACAGTTAGCCCGGCTTTGTAGCTCCCAGGGAGTGAAGGAATCACTATTTTTTAAAAAGTGGCAGGCTCTTCTCTCTTTTACTCACATTTAGCCTAATAGAAACTGACAGGCTCAATCTTGGTTAATTCTTTTAAAAAACACAAGAACAAGGGCCAAGAAATTCATCTTCAAGAGAATCTAATACCTTTTGTCCTCCAAGTCCTAGGTTTATGTATCCTGAAGTGGTGGCGGTTGGTTCTCTTAAAAAGCAGGGCTTCGTGCCGAGTGAACAATGGACCTGAATTTGTATCAGCCATAAAGGCTTCCAGACGTGACGGTTGCATCAGCATCCTGACAAGAGACAATCTGGAGAGAGACGGAAAGTGCTGGCTGGCTGGATGTTAGAGCTGCCGCTGCCGTCTCCCTCCCTCCCACCAACTGATTTCAGATCGAGGAACTGGGAGACAAAATGACACTAGGAGTTCACATAACACTCCTTAGCTCTCAACCCAGCAATGGCAGATTATGTTTTTTAAAAACTAATTGATTAAAAATGACATTTACAGATGAACTGCTATGATGCCTAGGATTTGTTTCAAAATAATCAGAGGAAGAGGAAAAAGTAGGTAGGAGTAGAGATAAAACAAAGATTGGCTAAGGGTTGATAGTTATTGAAGCTCCATGAATATTATAATAGTGAAGCACTCAGAAATATATGATTCTGTCTACTCTTGCATACGCTGAAAGTTTTCCATAGCAAAGAGTTGAAAGATAATAAAAATATCAGGAGACTAGCAATGTTTAACAAAGGAAGACTGAGTCAGGTATAAGGAAGATACACTGCTAAGTGAGCCTTGTGTGATACACAAGGGCATGTAGAGCATGAGTTCATTTACACACACACACATTGATAAATTCGTAGAAAATTTCTGGAAAAATAATCATCCCCGTATGCTATTTTAATTTTTAATGAAAATGTATCACTTTTTCATAAGACTTTCATATAGTAATTTTTTTAATCCAAGGAGGGTGACAAGGGGAAAGGACATACATAGTAGGGCTTGAAAATAGGATAAACACCTCCACGGGACAGAAATAGCACGGAAACCACATTGGTGATGCGAGCTGGAGCCACAGCCTGGAGTCTGGAGGGAAGCAGAGTGGCCAGAAGTTCACCCTCCGCGCAGGGTCGCAGGGACCAAAATAGCCCATGCACGGGGCAAGCGGAAGCCAGGCTCACAGGGTGAAGCCAGGGAACGGGTGCCTACCGCAGGCACAGTCCCTCTCTGTCTCTCCCCACACCGCAGGCTTCTAGATGCACACCTGGCCCCCACCTTTGAGCTCTTGAGTTCTAATATTCTCTTGGGATATTAGAGTGTTCTTCTATTACTGTGGACTAGTTATTTTCTTCTTGTAACGCTGTCAGTTTCTGTTTTGCAAATACCTTATATTGTTAGGGTATATAGAAAAGTATAAGAACTGGCCTGTATAGATACTAAACTCACGATGGTAATTCCCCCAGGGGAGGGAGGGAAGGATGGGAACACGGCACCGACACCCCAGCTGTCTGCAAGGAAGCGAGGAAATAAAGTATCCAGCCTTTTTGCCTTCCATAATGGGCTTATATGGCGGGAATTCTTCAAACATAGGAAAGGGTTTAGATGCTGAGAAGCCAAAAGATTAGCACTAATTTATATAAAGGTTTCGAGCAAGAAAGTAACCATCATATTTTATGTATGTGCGTGTGTGTGTATACATATGCTAATAAGTAGCCCCAATACTACATATAAGGAAACTGAGATCTGAGGCTCAGAGGTTAAGTGACATTCCTAAGTTCATGGAACTAACCAGTGGCCAAGCTGGAACTCTGGATAACATTGTCACTACTGAGTGTTGCTCTGTTACCAGGCACTATAAATACGTTGTCTATTATAATCCCCCTGTCAACTCTGCCACATAGAGTGTTACAATCTCCATTTCTCAGCTAAAGAAACTAAAGCTCAGAGAAGTCAAGACACTTGCCCAAGATCACGCAGCAACTGAGTTGCAGGGGTAGGTGTCAGTCTACATCCTTCCTTCCTCCCTCTGTACTAGTCCTCACTCTCTCCCCAACACTCACACCAGCCCAGGAGTTGCATGATGCAGCCTGCAGAGAAGCTAGATGGATATTTTCACTCCAAACACCTGGAAGGAGGCTAGGCTGGCATAGCACTGTCAATTAAAAAACCACAGGACCTAAAAAGGTGAAAGAGTGTACGCTATTAAAATACCTAACACAAAAGCGCATTCCCGCCTGCTGGCATGTTAGCAGCAGCTGACAGGATTGGCCTGCTGCTTCCACCTCATGGTGGGTCTGGGCTCACACCAGGCGCGCAGCAGCCTGTGGAGCCCAGAGAGAATGAAACCGGAAGCCCACTGCCCCTGCCAGCAAGCTTCTATTCAGAGGCTCCTCAGGCAGCCAGACCCAGGACAGAGCGACCGTAACTAAGGGCTGCAACATGGCCTCCTCCCCTCACCCCTGCCACACTCACGCTCACACACACACAGATTCTCTCTCTCTCTCTCTCTCTAAGTCACTCCAGGGTCAGCAGGAGCCCTGTGGCCTGAAGCCAAGCTATTGCCAGGCCTCCTGGCCCCAGGGGCGTCCCCAAATGACCCACGCCACAGATTGGTGAGCCTCAGGCCTGGTGCCTTAGGGACCCTTTGAGGGTCACCACGATTTCCCTCACAAGCTCCACTTCCGTATTCTTTGTTGCCCTTCACTCAGGATCTTGTAGGAAAGCCGGATCATTCGCTTCTGCTAAAAAGGGAAGTTTTTAAATCTTGGATAGATGTGTGTGGACTGCCAGATTTGGGAAAAAACAAACAGGATACCCTGTTAAATTTAAATTTCAGATAAACAACAAATAATTGTTTAGTGTAAGTATGTCCCATGCAATATTCGGGGCATACTTATTACATAAAGCCTACCCTAATATCCTGCAATACCTGCATCATTTTCCAGAAAGCACAGTCAGTTCGGCCGATGTCTGGGAAAAAAAATTTCTTAAAAAAACTATTTGTCAAATGGACAGCGGAAAATACTTTTCCCCCACCCTCCTCCAAGCTCCAAACATTCATGGCACACAATAAAGGGGAAACAGCCATAAACATGACTTAAAATGTGCCCTTTTGAAATATGGTAACTGTGGGACAAGT
Source organism: Indri indri (assembly GCA_004363605.1). NCBI lineage: Eukaryota > Metazoa > Chordata > Mammalia > Primates > Indriidae > Indri > Indri indri. The sequence continues at coordinate 23,478 of RJWJ010021770.1, read as the reverse complement.
GACTATAAAAATGACACAGCCGGGGACATCCAGATCGATTCCTGCTTAGTGAATTTCCACATCAGAATGTGTTCGCTTAACCAGTCGAGTTTTGGTTTTGTGCTTTTTTGTTTCGTTTCGTTTTTAAATTTTCCTTTCTTTTCATAGATGCCAGCAGATTCCACTTACAATAAAACACTTGTCCACCTTACTTAACCGTTTAAGGAGACAGCTTGGTTGTTGGAGCCCGCTGCCGGTTCCACAAGGAGTCTCGGGGAGTGACAAGCGGCCACTTCTGCAGGCAGCAGGCAGATGGCCGGGCTACAGATCCCCCGTAAACTGTGACGGCCAAGCCCAGGGAGACAGGGCTGAGACTGCCTGCTCCAGAGAAGGGCCAGCTCTGTCTGTCCTTGCTTGGATACCCTCTCTTCACTCCCCTTCCATTCCCATCCTTTCCTTCTCTCGGTCTGCCCCTTGCTCCCCCACCGCCCCTGCCAGTACCCAGCTGAACTTGATCATCCAGGTCTCTGCAGTCTCCAGCATTCTCACAGAGGAAGGTAAAAACCACACTCAACTTGTCTGCCAGCCAGCACCAAACCACTCTCAGCCCCAGCACGGGACTGCAAATATTAAAAGGCAATTCCCCGGACCCAGCAGGGCACCCAGCAGGCAGGGCAGTCATTTGCAGACTTAATTATTAGAGGTATTTAGAAACATTTCACTGCAGCAGGTGAAGGGAGGCAGCATGTGAAGGAGTATAGGTTTCTGCTGATGTTTGAGCACCCAAGCCCTGCAGACAGCACTCTGCAGACTCCACTCACAGCAGAGGGCTCACTGTTCTCACGGTACAGACCGAAAATTGAAGATTCTGAAAGTGAGAAAAATTCAATTTCATTTCGAATCTAAAATCTTTGGGATTTCTTCTGAGAGGCCCAGACAATTAAATTGACTTAAGTTGCACTGTTTATAACATCCTAGATCCACAGAAAATATAAATTCTAGCCAATACTGTTTAAATGAAAGGTGATGAAGTTTCCAGGTTTCTACTTATATTACATGAGAAGATTCCAAACCAGGGCTTGAAGGCATCACAGTCCTAACTGCATTTAATCATTAGTCCAGTCTAAATATTGCAGGGGCACCAGGCCTCCCAGAAACCTACGGAGCTCACCAGCAGAAAAGCAGCTTCCGGAGGGAGGGAAGACAATGGTGGTCAGAGGAGCTGTGACTCCCCCATGCCGGAGCCAGGGAGGAAGGGCTTGGAGCTCACCTGTTCCCCTTCTCAGCTGGGGAAACCAAGGCCCCAGGCACAGTCGCAGAGCTGGGACTAGTACCTAGGACTTGGGACTCTCTGTCTGGTGCTCGTTCTATCACCTCCCTTTGTCAGATCAAGAACATGATATCCCTGGCATGAAGGTGAGGGAATGAGGCAGGGGGGTCGCTGCAGTTAAGATGGTCGGTGTTTGCCCAAACCCTCTCCCGTCAACCGCCGCCCCGCACAGAGGAAGAGGCCTACCCAGAGCCTCTGGGGCAACCAGAGAGAAGATTATGTAAGGGAAAACAAGGAGTTATCAGCTCATTCAGAGACCTTGCAGGAATTTCCTGTTATGTGATCCGGGTCTTGCAAATACCCACAACCAAGCTGAGGCGTCTCTTCTTCCCCTCCCTCTTAGGGGAAATGCATGCTCTTGAGTCACTAGGTGCTGCTACCCTGCAGCTCTCCAGTGACTGGGCCCCACTCCAGGAATGTCACAGGGAGCCGGCATCAGGGTCTGCACTGAGAACAAAGGGTGGGCGTGCCCAAGGGTAGTGAAACACCAGCTCTTTCTTGGGCAGCTCTGGCTATGTATGGGTGAGCTATTGCTCTATCCAATGGATGAAGAGTCAGCAACATGGAACTTTCTGGTCATGGGCCTAGTTTTTTAACAAAACCTGCATCTGCTATTTCTTTCCTTGCTGTTGTTGTTGTTGTTTTAGTTGTAAGACATTTTATGCACAAAAGAGTGCATGCAAATACATGCATAACCACCCAGATGGAGAAATAAAGCCTTGCAGCTCTCCAAAGGCAATCCCCCCATGTCCCCCATCTCCACCATGCTGGCTTTGAGGAGCATCGTCGCTTTGCTTTTCTCCATAATTCTTAGCACCTGTGTAAGCAGCCCTAAAGACCAGAGTTTGCCTATCATTGCATGTAGCTACTGGTTGCTCATTTTTTTGCCGTATAGTACTCAATTGAATCAATACATTTTATCTATTCTGCAGATTAGCATATTTAGGTTGTTTGCAGTTTTTGGCTACTTCAAACAATGCTGCCAAGAATATTCTGGAACATGTCTCCTGGCTCTCAGGCGCGGGAACTTCTCTATGATACACACTTGACAACAAAACACTGCACCATGCAGAATGTGCTTCTTCACCCTGACTAGGTGATGCCACCCCGTGTTTCAAAGTTGTACTGCCTTTCCCTGCCTACAAAACCACCAGCCCACCCACTGCGCTTGCATAGAACAGCGGTCACTGGTGACGCAAAGGCCAAGAAAGCCCAGGTGATCACCAGAATGGAAGTTAAATCCTGACACCCCCTCTGTAAGACAAAACCCAAGATTTTAAAATTCTGAGCTTAACTAGAACTAACAATCAGAACGACTGAGCTTTCCAGAAGAAAAATGTCATAAACGCCCCTAAAATAATGAGGCAGCATCTACAGCCTGGGAGCAGAACCACCTGCCCATATTATTCACTGTAAGCATTAAATACACATGTGTTCCCAAGACATTAAATACAGAGAGGTTGCACGCTGATAAACCCCCATGTGCCATGGGTGGCAGAAGAGGCCAGCCACGACATACCTGTACACTGGCTGCATCTCTCGGGCTATGCCGATGACGGCGCCTGGCAGGAAATTGTCAAACTCCTCAAACAACTCCCGGATGTTGGTCTTGTACTTTAGGTCCAGGTCCAGCTGAATGATCCGCAGGATCTCTGGAGGAAAGAAACAGACAATGATAAGACACAGACACGCTCAGGGAGACTAAGCCGTTGACAGAAAATGACGTGGACGGTACAGAAAAGGGCACTGGATTATTATTGTTGTCACTGAGTGATGCAAAGTCATCCCGGGAAACAAAGGCCTTTCACCCACCAGCAGTCCCCTCTGCTCTAGAAATCCTCACCAACAACCGCCCCATATGGCTCCCTCCAACTGCACACATCCATTTAGTTTAAAACCGGCGACCATGTGCTCCGGGGTGGGCCTATTGTCCTGACACAACGGTTAATAGTGCGCCCTTTCCTTTCACTCTCAAAAGCGTCAGATTTGGATGACACATGATGTGGACAGCCCACATAAAACCCAAGGCATCCGGGTGTTTCCTCCTTGGAGCACAGGTGGCAGGTGACCCACGGAAGAGAGAGTAAACACGTTATGGTCTTGGGCCCTTAGCAGGACGTTCTGCAGCCCCAGATATGTGTCAAGGTAAGGAGCTGGCCCAGAAGGAAACACCCGAAGGAACCCAGGTACCTAAAAAAGACCAAATGAGCCTTAATTATTCAATCTCACAATTACCCGGCACTGTTTGCTTCCACTGCCTCCAGATGACCCGGGAGTGGGAAGAGGAGGAGCGAGGCATCGGTGAAGTCCATTCCCTCACCTTTCACCCAACCAAGGGTGACAGAGATCCTGCTGATCAGTGCCAGGGGGGCCGGCCCCAGGCAGACCGACCCTGTCCTTAAAGAGAGACACACAGCCACTAAAGGCTGGTGCTGACACAGGAAATGGAAGAGGGGCTGTGTGAGTGCCTAACATTTAGCATGAGCTAAATGAGGGAGAGAGAGCAAGGACTCGGTACCCAGGAGAAGACTTGGCCTGGGAAAGTTTCGTTTGCTAAAATGAGCATGATGTCACATGCCCTGTGAGGCTGTGACGCTGAGAAGAGGAAAGAGTGGGAAACACCTTCCAGGCTGTTAGAGGCTCCAGGCACCCAGACTTTGGAGAAGAGGAAACCCGCTGTGGCTCGAGGCAGGCAAGGTCCAGGCTGGACCCTGAAGCCCGCAGTACGGAGAGGGGAAGGACACCCACGCCCACCCCAGGACACCAGGACTCGCCCCTCCCTCTTCACCTGTCTCTTATCCCCTGCCAGCACAGAGCGCACGGCGCCCGGAGCACAGGCCGCCCGCGGAAACCCTCTGAGGACAGGGACCCCGTCATGCACTTCTTGCCTCCATCCCCTCCTCACGCAGGGTTTGGCATTCAGTAAACACTCACGAATGTCTGTGAAATTCAACAGCCATTCTCTAAATTAATTTATGAAGAAATCACAGCTTACGATTCCAGAAAAACGGATTCATTTGTTCCTTGTTCTATTTTTCTTTGTGATGCAGAAGCAAAATATTCTACATGACTTTTTGGGGAAGAAAAAAATCGGAGCAAAGGAGAAAGCAGCTGCTCAGGCCAGAGGAAGGTGAGAGGGCACCAGGGCCGGTTTCTCTGGCCCCGTGGGCAGAGGACACAGGCAGTGGGTCTTCCCTGGCTAGCGCGGCCCCTGCTGCCCGCCCGGCTTCACACCACCCACCCCACACATGAGGAGTAAAACAACAGCTTTCCTTCCTGCAACTAAAAACAATAACAATACCAAAGCCCCAGAAATCAGGAAAGTTGATAACCTGGGAGTCCGGATGTCGGGAAGCCCTGGCGGTGACTCTGCTGGTCTCTGGAAAGCTGCCCTAGACTGCACAGTACAGAACAGTACAGAACAGCGACAGGCCACGGGGCAGGGCCTCGGCGCCTGCTGCTCTCAGAGGCAGCCCTGGGGATCAGAGGGAAAGAACCCAGTGGAGGCCTTAGGGAAGGACACTGTGTACCAGGAAAGAATGTCCAGGAATGAAACTGGCAGCCACTAAAAAGTCATGACGGGCCATCCAGGGTCCGCCGCCTGGGGCTGGGGACTCCCCACAGCACACGCCCGCCTGGCCACTTCTCTCCTCTCTTTCGGTCCATCTCCTGCACCCCACCCTCCCACATCTAGGGTCTCAGGCAGCTCTTACGCAAGGTAAGGCACAGCCCTAATGAGACGGGGCAGGCACCCCCCCGCCCCCGCCAGGTTCTGCTGCTAGGGAGGGTGGGGGACGGGAACGTGCAGCCGGGAGGTGGGGCAGCCTCCAGGATGTGTGGCGGCAGTTTTGCGGTTGACAGGGCCGTGAAACAATGAGATCTCATCTTTGTGGCCCCACGGGGTACTTCCCATCACATCGACAATGCCCACAGGGAGGCACCCTTTTCTTGAGTGGTTTTTAAGTGTCCAGCATGGAATGACAACAGTTTATTTCTCTGCTCAGTGTGTTAAGTAATTTCCATTTTTAGATAAAAAAACAGAGGCCTCGAAAGGTTAAAAACTATAGCCCAAGATCACACAACAATGAAACGCTGGTGCCGGGATGTGAACCTTGGCCCACTTGACTCGAAAGCCTGGCATGCTCCTTCCAGTGTACCCTGACCCCGCTTCCGATCAGACAGGAGCCCCAGGGACACAGAGGTGGGCTCGGCTGCCACCCATGCCAGGGACCCAGGAGCGGGGCCCCAGGAGCACACAGAAGTGTCAAATACCTTGAGAGACGAAAGACTTCTAGAGCAGGGCAACAAGCTGGCCAAAAGCAGAATTTAAGGGAAGGAAATTTCAGGAATTAACGATAATTTCACTATAGTTAAAGATACTGCCGATGGCAGGAAAGGCCATTCATTTAGTCAGTCTGTCGATCGTGTCCTTCATCAAGGCCACCACCTGCTATGCGTACTCGCTGGTCTTTCAAGGCCATCCAAGCCCTACTTATTCTGCAATGAGCAGCTTGCACGCCTCCTTCCCTGGCCCGCCTAGGCAGGCCCGGCACAAGTCGTGGCTTCCTACTCTGCACTCCCCACGTGGCTGCTTCAGTCTGCTCGCTGCTGCCTGTGTACCTGTCTCGCTGCCCTTCTAGAGAGAGCGCTTCTTGAGAATAGGAATGAGTTGGGAGGGCACAGCTCAGGGACATGAGATGCCTCCAGATGAGACCCAGCTCCTTCATTTTGGCAGATCCTCAGTCTCGTCTTAATACGCCGTTGGTAAACCTGAGCACTTTCCCGGCCCTTTAGGGACTGGCTAAGAATGAATGTAGAAAGGTCATACAGAGCCCTAAGAGACAGGAATTTGAGATGCTTTAATATTATTTACAACTCCTCCTCCCTAAAGCTCCTTCAGGAAAGGTTTGCTTAAAGATGTTAACACTTCTTTCAGGAGGGGCTTCGCCAAACGAGGTTAACTGACGGGGAAGGAAAGAGGCAGTGACTCCAGCACAAAGTGACCCCTTCACACCGATGTGAACGACTGACCCAGCCGTGCCCTTTCAGGCAGAGGTGGGAGGATACTCCCTTCAATTCAGGGAGGCCAACAGCCCCGCCCTGCACAGCCTGCACTGTCGTGCGGGCACCTGTCCAGAAGGTTATCCTTTTATATAATTATGAAATAAGATGCCAACTTATAAATGTCACTGTTGAGGAGAAAGATGCTTACTAGGAATGCTGGAATTCATTAGGATGAGATTTTTTAAATGGACCTGTTTCTCTGGCCTCTGGTGGGCGATGTAGCCATCCCTCTGTGGGAACTGCACGGGGGGGAGGGGTGTCTACATAATACTGAGAGGCAACAGACACATGGAAGTGACCCCACAGTGACGGCCTGGAGAAGATGCTGGTTGGCGACCTACTGAAACGACAGCAGTAGAACCACTGAAATCCAAGGAATAAATGAATGAGATAATTGTCCCCAAAGCAAGGAAAAGATGAAATCTATGAAGTATGAAATCTATAAAATAATGTGTGAGAAAAAGAAGCACTAGACATCTACAAGACTCAAAAGAATGGCCAGTATCCAAGGCTGGCTGAATGTCCACCATGTCCAAATCTTGAGAAAAGACAACAAAAAGATGAAGGATAGAATAATCCGGGATGGCAAATATGAAAAGAAAGCCTGGTAATAACTAAGGCCAATCTACCCATTTTACAGATAGAGAAACTGAGGACCAAAGAAGAGGAGAGACTTGTCAGGGGTCACACTCAAGCTAAGTAGCAAAGCAGATCCCAGAACTCATGTCTTCTAAATCCCTTAAGTTGATTATAATAGCCCCCGCACCTCCCCACTCCAAACATGGACCATAAACACCTAGAGAGTAGAAAACATTGTGTAATGGCCCAGAGGTTGTGCACAGGACTAACCAGGCACCCAACACGAGTAGCTCACAGAGTATCTGCACACCACCCCATGAAAATGTGAGCCTGAAGACCAGCACGTAGTAGTCAAAGAAAAGAAATGAGACCTCCATGAGCCACACACCTTACAGCCAGCTTTTAGGAAAGAACATTGTTCTCCATGTTCTCACATCAACATCATGCATGGATGTGAAAGAAGAAGCAGACCTTTACTTTCTTCTAAGAACACACCTTGAGCTGTTTAACCTCAAGGGGGGGCAGGAGGCAGACTTAACATTCAGGACCCAGAGCCACCGTGGAGACACAAGCTCAGTGCCTGGCGTGAGACCCACAGTGACCAGCAGTAAAATACTCACCATCCACCCTCCCTACCAACCCTTCCCTGTTCTAGTTAGACCTGTTCATTCCTGGAAAAGTGTTTGCTGCTGCATCCAATTAGTTAAACCCTCCAACCAGCCCTCAAACTTACAAATCCTCTCACATATTTGTTTAAATCATAAAACAAGAACTGAAGTATTGATGTTGACTCATGTCATTTTCTCAGGTGGAAGGACGCTTTCTCATGTGTTAGGAAAAGTCCTGCGTGGGCACCTGGTGTCGGAGGAACACACTTGTGCCACTCATTCTCCTTGCATGAGCTCAGCTGCCTGATGCTGGCCAACCTGGCCTCCTGGTAGATCACAGAACCTACAAGAGCTTCCAGAATTTCTACCTCATAGGTCAGCAGCTGAAGCACTGGTTTTCACAGGTGACAACAGTTTGGCAAGAGATCAGGTAGGTTGATTTGAAGTATTTCAGGAAATGGAAGAATCGCTGCCTCCAGGGTACAGAATGCGGTTCAGGGGTCCTGGCTGAAGCCCCTAACCACAGGACTAATGAATGTTTGACCATGAGAGAGGAGCTACTGAAGTATGTCAGCCCCAGGTGGGAAAAGACTAAGAATCCAGGTGGGCTTTCTGGCTGAGACATATTTCCATTTGAACTTCAACTCCAGAGGGTACAGTAAAAAATGTGGTACCACCTTCACAAAGGAACATGTCTGCTCACCCTCATCCTCTCGTGCTCCCATTGCAGCCTAAAGAAATGGTGCCACTTGGCTCTAACAAGTTGGAAAATGAAGGACGAGATCGAAAGTGCTAGCTAACAGTTCAGCTTTCAAGACCTTCAAGACCCCATTACCATTATCGCCACCGCAGCCCTGGCAGCAGTGCTCAGGAGTTCCTGACTGTCTGGGGGATTGTTTTCAGGCCTGAGAACCCCTACCTCTGCCGCCGGGGCTGCGGCGGGCTGGCAGCTGATACCTCTGCACAACTGCACCAGGGAAGGCCACATTCAAGACCTAGCACTGGCTGGGAGATTCCCAAATCAACATTTCCCTGCAGAAACAGGCTTGGGACAACTCATCGGCTTCCAATTAAACCAGCCACAAGCATGTCATCTGACTGGGGGTGGAATTACAATCCAGAGTGAGTAATTAATGATACCCGAAAACAAACAGCAAAAGGAATAAAAAAAAAAAAATCCCAGGGAAACAAACAAAAAAAAGAATATCCTTTCCTCCCCCCTCCCTTCTCCTATCCCAGAAACAATTCCTGGCAGACACATCTTAACACACACAAAACAACATGCAACAAAATAAATCAAGGACGATGAAAAGCAAAGATATGCTTAGGTAAGCACGGAGCCTGCCATTCCGGGAAACGAAACAGGCTTTCTGAGAGGGCAGGTTAGCCATGCAAGGGCCTTCTCTTTCTGTTTTGAAACAGCTTCAGAGCTTCCCAGAGATAAATATTTATAAGACATCAGAGGGCTTTCACCGCAGAACATCAGCCCGGGCTTTCCACCAACCAGGAGAGGGTTTGGGGAGAAGGGGAAATTATGACAACACTGAGCTATGTGACTCCAGCGTCATGAGGCTGAGGACCTGGAAGCAGCTGCCTGGAAAGGGCGCTAATTTTCTCATTGTCCACTTGGAAATATCGCAGCAATTTGCCACCTGCCTTATCACACTCTGGCGCTTTTTAATTGCGGTTCAGCAGCACCTCTGGCCTGCAGGAGCCAAAGGGCAAGTGAAAGGGGTGGCGATTTCCTCTAACGGTGAGAGGCTCGTGACCCCGGAGAAGCCATTTTGAGGCCCATGGGACAGGCAGTCCCCCTGTGCCACGCCAGCCTACCAGGCTGGCTTCTCCTGTTGGAGGGTCTGAGCATGTGATGGACGGCTGTGTCCCCGAGGAGATCCATGGTTGGAACTGGCTGTGGTGCTTCTCACATCCAGCAGAAACTTGGGTGGCTTCTGGGCTGGGCCTTTCCCTGTCTATCAAAGTGTCCCTTACCCATTCCCTCTGAAGCGCAAGGCCCAGCTGCCGGGCAACGGGCTAACTACGGGAATAGGGGTTACACAAGAACAGAGAAGAACATGCCAAGGGCCCTAGGCCTTGGGCACAGATTCCAGGGGCTCCTCCAGTCTGATCAGACAAAAGTTCCCCCTCTAGTTGCAGGGAGAGGATGTCAGTGTGCCAGGCCCAGGCCGATGCAGAGGGCTTTGTGTTTGCTGACTCAGCTAATGAACCCCAATTACACTTCCTTGGGGTGAGTATTGGCATCTTCTATTTTCAGATGAGGAACCTGATGCTCAGAGAATTTGGCAATTTGTCTAAGACAACCCAGCAAGGAAGGGTCGGTGTTAAGAGCAATCGCAGGTCCGGGCGCAGTGGCTCACGCCTGTAATCCTAAAACGCTGGGAGGCCAAGGCAGGCAGATCGTTTGAGCTCAGGAGTTCGAGACCAACCTGAGCAAGAGTGAGACCCCATCTCTACTAGAAAAAAAAAGTAGAAGAAAATTAGCTGGACAACTAAAAATATATATAGAAAAAATTAGCCGGCATGGTGGCACATGCCTTAGTCCCAGCTACTCGGGAGGCTGAGGCAGGAGGATTGCTTTAGCCCAGGAGTTTGAGGTTGCTGTGAGCTAGGCTGATGCCATGGCACTCTAGCCCAGGCAACAGAGAGAGACTCTGTCTGAAAAAAAAAAAAAGCAATCACACACAAGATTCTGAGAAAAGCCTTCAGATACCTCTGAAGTCCCTTTTAAAATCCCATTATCTTTAGAAACAAGAAATGCTTCCACATCATGAAAACAGCAAACAGTTCCAGATCACCTCTGCGCAGTGACTGGGACTTCCATAGGCAGAGAAGCGTTCCCCGTGTCCCATAACCATCTCCCTCAAGACCCTCATCCCCAAGGAGCGTGAAGACTGTTGGGGTTCCCTTTCATTGAGCAGAGACTGATGGAGAAACTTCTGAAAGAAAAGGGTTTATTGCCACAAAAGTAAATCAAAAGGGAGTTTTTAATGACAATAACCAACATGTGTAAACACATTATACTCATTGAATCATCTACACGCTCTACAAGATTAGTAGTGTTATTTCTGTTTGACAAATGAGGAAATCGGGAAGTGTAATAACCAAGATCACGTGGCCAGTAGAGGCAGAGCTGGTAACCCCACTCGAACGAGCTGGGCCGCAAAGGCCCGTGCTCGCCGGTCGCCACGCTGCCCTGCCTTCCGGGCCCCTAGACAGCCGGGACGCTGCCAGGACACACCAGCGCTCAGTTCTGCAGGCTCTGCTCAGACAGGAAGTCCCTGAGCCTCACCGCTTTCCACATTATCTATGCTTTCCACATTACCGGCCTGCCCCCACCTCAGAGGCAGGAGGGGGAGGGAAAGGAAATGGAGTTCCTAAGAGTGATTTATGCAACCTGTTAGCAGCCCTGGTAAAAGTCAGGGCCAGGAGGTTGACATTAATGGCCACAGTCAGTTTTATACATGCGCTATACAATAAACTCTTTCTTACAGCCCTACTCACCCCCTCTCAAAATGGAACATGGAAAACAGTGTCAGCTGCAGCTCAGCCATACCTCCTAGCTCCTGTTTATAACTCCTAGCTCCTGTTTTGTGGACAAAACAAATTATCAGGAAAAGACACAGTTTTTGCTTCAGCAACAGTGTAACATGAGTTTCCTTCTTCATCCTTGGCACCTTCTGTGACAAGGTATAAATCATATACTTTCAGATAGGACAGAATTTATTTTGAACTTGGCTGAAAAACTTTCGGGACTTATATAAGACAACACATATAACACCCAATGTAAATTTTCCTCTCACTTCTATTGCCAGTGTGAAATTATAGCTCATGTACTTATTTATGACGTTCAGTATATAGAGAAAATGGAATTACAGACCTAACAATCTTTCCTTTCTGCGGTATAGCTGTCCATGGGCCCTGCTGGCCTTTCCGTAGTGTAGATCTCTCTAGGATCTGCTATAGACTTATTTTCTTGTCTCCAAAAGCTTCAGTTCTCATTCCTATTCAAGGCAGGACCACATTTTGACTTTATTCACGATGGTTCGTCACACTGGTCTTTCCTCTTCACCAACAGGCTTTTTCACAGACCTCTGGGAGTGGAAGGTGGAGAAGGCAATGCCCTTTGGGCAGAATTAAAGTGTTTTCTGAAAATAATGATACAGCTATCACTGGTGGTCCAAACTGTCATGGTGCAACTTCCCAAATGCCCCATTTTGAGGTTCTTTATTGGAATTATGGGGGCTCTTGTTTCTAATCTCACATGCCCTCTCTCTACGTATTCTAACCAAACTCTCTCCCTCTTGACTGGCATTTGGGTCCATGCTACATTATGGATTCAGTGTAAAATCAGGGAACCTAACAAAGGTTTCATCCTGTTGCCTGCAGCTCCTCATCCCCACACTGTGGCCTGACTCATGCTGCTGCCCCTGGGCCCAGCACCCTGTCGGGACCTGTCCATTGCAGCCTACCCCTTCTGTGTACTCATATGACAATGACACTAACAGGACTAAATCCTTATATATTTATGGCATGTTGCAATGTTCAAAGTGTATTCCCAGCTCATAAAATTCTTCCCCAAGCTTTAGCTCATTTAATCCTTACAACAACCCTAGGGGGGCAGGTGCATCCATGTGGATTGGGTTCAACTGCATATATCAGAGCACCTCAAGTAACAATGGTTTGAACACACACAAGACTACAGCTAAGCCATCCAGGGATGGTAGGGCTGCTTCCAGAACTTATCGAGGTCCAGGCTTCTTCTGTTTTCCACTCTGCTATCCTAGATCTGGTTTCCAGCCTCAAGATACCTTGTGGTACAAGAAAGCTACTGGGGCTCCAGCCAACTTGGCAGCATTCCAGGCAACAGAAAGGAGGAAGGAGAAAGGGCACCCCACCCGTCTTCCTGCCTCAGTGAGGCAGACCCCTTAAACATTCTTCCTCAAGCCCTTAACATTTCTTCTTATATTTTATTACACAAAATTTAATCACACAGCCACACCTAGCTACAAGAGAAGCTGTAAAATGCATTCTTTTATGGGCATAATGCTACCCCCAAATAAATGGGACTCAGTTGTTAATGAAAAAGGAAAGAATGGACATAGAGCAGCAACTAGCAGTACTTCTATAGAAGGCAAGTATTAATTACAACCACTTTACAGAATAAAGAAATGGAGGCCCAAAGAGATTAGGTTTTGCTAAGGTCACATGGTCAGTAATGGCAACACAGGGATTGAGTCCATGCCATCTGACCCACGTCCAGATCCCTTCTCCTTGTTCACAGAGTCCCTGGGCTACAGTGGAGCTCTGCCATGTTTCTGCCTGGACTCCTGTTTGCTCCCCCTCCAGACCTTTGCTCAGCCCTCATCTGTCCCTAGTTGGTCTGGGGACAATGAGGTCCGTGCCTGCCAGGCCCAGGCTGCCATCCTGAAGGACTCCTGCCCCTGTTGCCGTCTCACACTTTGCCCCCGGTCTTGCTCCCTGCACCCGTGTCCCACTGTGTCTCTTGGAATCCAGGCATGGTCATTAACAAGGGACCATACCAAAGATGGCCAGATCCCAGTAGCTACAGACCCTCTGAGCAGGATAACAACCCGCAAACTGTTTCTGTGCCCATGGGAGTTCTATGAGCAGGATACCTACTTTGGGGCACACATACAAAGATGGTTGGCATCTCCTGAAATTGCCTCTAATGGCAAACCTCTTGTGTGGCCACACCTTATTCCATTCTGACACTGAGAATGAATTTCAGGCACACTGCCTGCTTGTGAGCTAGACAGGGATGCTTATCTGTGAGTCCCTAACTACAGCACCTAAGCAAGCACAGACAATTTTGCTTCCAATGTTCTAGCCCCTTGGCTACCTCTTTCATGTCTATAATATGAAGGTTTTTGTATTTTGGCAACAGTTCTCCCCAGTGTGAACAATGAATCCGCCACTCTGTCCTGGGGTTGAACTGTCTGAGTTCCTCTCACTCAGCAGACTCATTCTTCTCCAAAATGGTGCCTTGCAGCCAATGGCTACCCTCAGACTCAAGGCCACAGGTCTCCTCAAACTCCTCTAGCTAAGCACAGGTGCAAGAAACTACACCCAAGAGAGCAATGTGTACTACTGAGATCCCCACCCAAGAAGGTAAGTGGGATCAGGGAACACCCTGCTTCTCACCAAGGGGAAGAAGCCTGCCCTCCAGCATGGTGCCTGACTTTTCCCTGGGACCACAGGGGTGCTGAGGAAAGAGTGGCCCCACATCATTCCTTATGCTCAGAAATAAATGCTCATCACAGCAATCTTCAAAGAGAAAAACCAGTTGCTACACTTGATGAACCCAGAAATACCTCTCTGAGACTTATATGTGAAGAACTACCCATTCCCTTGCTTTTTTGTAGCAGGAGGGAAAAAAAAATACGGCTTTAACCTTTGAGTGGCAACACCTATCACCCCGTGATAGTTTGCGAACTGACCCGCCTGTGGTCAAACGGCTCTTACGTCTCCTGTGCCCTGAGCCAGGGCTCTTGACGAGATGTCATGTTACAGTACTAATTTCCATACCACATTTTAAAAAGAGATGACCTATCCTCATCTATAAAATGATGCTTTGCCTGTATGTCGGGTACTGGGTTAGGCACTTTCACATATTTTACCTCATTTAATTCTCACAAATAGGGTTTATTGTCCCCATTTTATAGTGGTCTACTCCCCAAGATCGAGCTGAAGCTCCATGGCTCTCATCTCCGTTTACCGAGGTTGAGGGGAGCCCCTCCTGCTACCAGTCTGGTAAGAATTACACGGGAAGGCGGGGAAGTCCCAGGACTGGCCCCTGTGCTGAAAATCCAGGCTCCAATTTTCATTCAAAACACAGACTCGCCTTCCCCTGGGGCAGGGGTCCCCAAATATTTTATCACCAAGAAACTCTCTTTTTAACTTTTTCCCATAACAGATTCCATAATTGAAAAGATCTATCAACTTGCACTTAAGCACTAATTGATTTCTCTATTTTAATTAAATTTTAATTTCACTAAATTCATTAGTTTTTCTTCTAATTAAATAAAATTTGAATTATCTATTTTAATCTTAAAGATATAAAATACAATGCCAAATTGACAGAATTGCAGCTGAATGCAAAAAAAAAAAAAGAGACCAAAAAAGAAAAAAAGGTTTTAATTCATAAATATGTCAGCATGCACTTCCTAAGAAACAAGGACGCTCTCATAACAACAGCACAACATCAAAGTCAGGCAATTAACATAAAAACCTCAATACTATTGCATCCACAGTCCCATTCAGAATTTGTCAGTTGTCTGAAAACAAAAACAAAATTTCTGGTCCAGGATTGTGTATAGTTGTTACATCTCTTCAATCTGTAATTATTCCTTGGTCTTCCCTCATCTTCTATGACATGGGACAATTTGAGGATCACAGACCCATTATTTAGTGGAAGGTCCTTCCGTTGGGTTCACCTGATGTCTCCTTATGATTAATTAGGTTCAGGCTACACGTCATCATCAGGGCACCACAGAAGCAATGCTGTGTTCTCCCTGTACCACGTCAGGAGGTTCATCATGTCAGTCTGTCTCATTACTGGTGACATTAACTTTGATCACCGCAAAGTTACTATTTTTCTCTTTGTAACAACAGCCTTTATGGGGAAGTACCTCAAGCATGTGACAAGATCCTATTCCTTAACAAATTTTTACCTGCTTGTTTTAGTCCCCGTTGATGACTCTTGCCTAAATAAATGACAACCGTGTTTGTTGCCAAATGGTGACTGTCTGATGCCTTCATTCCTTCTACATTTCTCCGTCGGCACTCTACAATAAAGAAGAGCTTTCTGAGATGGCCCACTAAGGGGAGGCTGTGCCGTGCAAATTCTTCCCTGACTGGCATGTTCCGCTCTGCCTGCTGCAGGGAACTGGACGAGGAGGAGGTGCCGGAGCTGCTGACGCTGGGGCTTCAGGTCCATCAGGCACACCTCAGGGTGGCCACGACCCCCAGGGAATCTCCAGCAGCGCCAGGCCAGAGGGCCATTGTCCATTCTTGCCTCAATAAATAGAGAAACAAGTGGGAGATAACTGCATATCAGAGATCCACTGGACCCACTTTTCTTTCCCTTATTTTTGTTTTTGTTTAAACAAGTGATGCAATGGGCTCTACCTTATTCAGTGAAATGTGAACTCGGGGATTTAGGCAGGTGTGAGTAGGCAGGGCAGTGGGTCAGAGCCCTGGCTCACAGGCCGGGCTTTGCCACTGTGTCCAACCATGGGCAAGCCACTTCCCCTCTGGACATCTAGTTTTCTAGGCAAAGTTCCTACTATGTGCCAAGCACTATGCTAAGTGTGGAGGCTCAGAAATGAATGACATCTTTCCTGGCCTCAAAATGTAAATACAGCAGGGTTTTCATTATGTATTCTCTGCTGCTGCCACTGTTGTTTCCATCTGTTCCTGTCCCTGCTCACCCATCACCCAGCAAGCGTGGGGCAGGGCTGCCCCTAGTGCTGAGTCGGTGGGCCCTGCAAGAGAGGCCCATGCCAGCAAAGGGCAGCCACGGACCTGCCTTACTACTTCTGCACCATTCCTCATGGTCATTTACTATCACCACATGGAAACTAACATTTACTTAGTACCTACTGCGTGCTAGCCACTGGAATACTTTTAAGCCCCACACTTCCCATTTTACAAGTGCTGAAAACTCAGGTTCATGGTAGCCTGCAATACCTTGCCTAGGGTCACATGACCAGTGAGTGACACTGCAGGGAAGCCAGGTCAGGCCCACCTGGCTCTAGAGCCTGAGCTTTTTGGCCTCTGTGCGCTCCCTTTAAACAGTCTTACTGCCCAAGCCGCCCACACCCTGCGCCAGTTATCTACTGCTCTGTAATAAAGCACCCCAAAACCTGGGGGCTTAAAACAACATGGACTATTACCCCTGATAGTTCCGCAGATCAATGAGGCACAGCTGGGCAGTTCTCCTGGGGGGTCTCACGTGGATGCAGCGAAATGGCAGCTGGGCTGGCATCCTCGGACGTCTACACAGACTGCCCACCGTGGATGCCAGCTGTTGGCAAGGAGCTCAGCTGGGGCCATGGACCTGAGGGCTACCATGTGGACTCTCCCTGAGGTTTGGGCTCTGTCCAGCATGGAGGCTGGGTTCCAAGAGGGAGTCTGCTTGGAGCGAGCGTTACAAGAGCCCTGCGATGGAACCACAAGGCCTCTCGTGACCCAGCCTCGGGAGACACGCAGCGTCACTTCCACTATATCCTATTTGTCAAAAATAAGTCACAGAGCCAGCCCACATGCAAGGCGAAGGGATACACAATGATGTGAATACTGGGAGGAATGGTTCATTCGGAGGTCACCGTTGGAGACTAGCTACCCACCGCATACCCTCACTCGTAGCGCAATCACAGGTACAGACGGTTGCTGCCATGAGATGGCTCGACTTACAGTTTTAGAACTTTCCAATGGGCTTTTCAGGGTATTAAATATATTTCAACTTACAATATTTTTGACTTATGACAGGTTTGTTGGGATGTAGCCTCGTCGTAAGTCAAGGCGCGCCTATATTTTAAATTTCCTCCTTATACTTTTCCAAGTTTTCTACTATACACATACACACTTTTATAATCATAGAAATAAATTAATATTTGAAACTATTACTATATATTATAATATTGTAATATATAATGTTATATGATTATCAGTATGTCAAATATATGTTAAGGTAGTCATGTGTGTATATATACAAACATACATATGAAACTAGACAAAAGCATGCTAAAATATCACTGTAGTAAAATGTGCAACTATTTTTAAAATATTTTTTCATCTTTCCAAAATAGACATGCATAACTTTTAAATTAAAATTAATTTTAAAGACATTAACTACCTCTAGAAAATACCCCTTTTTAGGCAATATATATCAGATTTAAGGCATTTTGTCATGTCCTCAACTTTCTTTAGAATTCCTTCTCAAGGTAGCTAGAAGTACCCATTTTTATAACCTTTTTCCTAAGCCAAGTCCATCTAGAAACTTCTGCATCCTTCCTGCTTCACCACAAGGTGGTTTACTGGGCTTCTAAACACATTTTTCAAAGCAAAAGCAAACAATAAGCTGGGAATTACTCTCACCTGGTTTCACTTTCCTTTCATATACTTAATTGTATTTGTGCTACGTTTTCCCCATTTCCTCTTGCCAGGTACGTCTTGGAAATCCAGGACAGATAGCAGGTGCTTTGATTATCTGTGGAGCTCAGAAAACCTCCCAACTCTACTGGGATGAGTCTTTCTTCCAGAGGCCAATTTGCATTCTCAGAGCTCCAGGCCTAAAGAACCTCAATAAAGAAAGCGCAGCCTCGGAGATAGGTGAGGGCTTGAGATCATGAACTGGAAAGTTCAGTCATCCCTCTGTGTTCAGGAGGTAACCTGAAGCCAAGCAATGTCCCTCTTGTCAGACTCAAATGCCTCTGTGAACCTCACCACAGACAATGATGGTTGAAGGTGATAAAGTTGCCACTGCCTAAAAATGTAGAGACTATCTAAACCCAACACCAAAAGCAGCCAAGGAGCTTCCCTCTGAGTCACAGCCACCAAATGACACAAGGTGAGCCTGGACTGGACACTTCTGGAATTGAGTATGGAGAGAGCAGGGTACCTGGGCAGGTGATGCCCACGGTGCACCTGAGTTCTCCTGGCAGGTCAAGCCCCTGCTACGGGATGCAGGTTCTACACGCCCCAGCACTGGAGTCTGCTGGCAGAGTCCGCACACATCCACAGCTCTGGGAGCCCGAGGAGGCATATTTGTCCAATCAGTCAGTGCTATTTTTACCCGGTCATTTTCCATCCATAAACCCAAACTTGAAATTTCATTGTTTTGGGTAGATTAAGAAATCCAACTTGGCCTTTCTTGTGGTTTAATTTCCTGCATGCTTGTATGAAAGAAAAACTTTGGCATTCCCATGGAAACACAAGATATTTTAACCTTATCTTGGCAGCAAGGTGTCTGGATTATCGGTGTGTTGACTGTACTCTAAACCTGCACTGCCCTGATTCAGCGGGGATGCCATGGCCTGCCCCTTCTCTCTCCAGAGCAGGTAGATTTCCCTGGTCTAGCCCCTGGAATGCCAAGTCAAGGCAAATTTGCTTTCTGAATATCCTAGTCCAATACCAAGAGATGAAACTGCCTCGGTGTAATTTATGCAACAGTTATGTGCAACTTTATTGGCATCATTAGTGATAAACATGCAGGTACAGAGTTTCATAGCTGTCAGTGACGGAAGAGTTGAACAGTCTTAAAAGTATTCCCAAATGATTTCAATTACAAAGCCAGGCATAGCTGTGTGGTCACAGAAACACTGCACACATACCGAAAAGAAAAAAAGGAATGTTCCTTTTCTGCACAAGCCAATTCAAGTTTTCTTTTCTCTGTAAAACACTTTTATCTCCATTCATATCTTAAGTACAGTCATGATGGTTGGTAACCTTAATTTCTTTAATATAAACGAAGTCGGTCAAAAGAATTCTAGCTCAGGCAGAGCTGTGATTTTTCTGCTCAAGGATAAAGCCCTTCTCCTTTTCAAAAGAAAAACCTGGAACTGCACCAAGGTTTCCTTCTGTACCTAATGAGAGGCTTGAGATGCCGTAATAAAAACAGAAAAGAAATGTTGCTAGAAGAAGGGTTTTGCTCAGGAGGAAAAACTTCCCCAGGAAGCTGCAAGCTGGGCACTGCTGAGTGTGAGCACAGCCCTGAGTGCTCTCCAGGTCCAGGGGAAGTACCGAGACAGACCCCCTGGGTGGGCATTCCACCAGCAGGACACACGGCCAGTGACACACGGCGGAGCTCTAGGACACTGGATGCCCTTCCTGCTCATGACTAACAACTTCGCATTCTTTCAATCATTCAACAGATATTTATTCCACCCTACTGTGTACCAGCCACTGCAGATAAAGCAGGGAAAAGACAGGCAAGGGTCCTGCTCCTGTAACACACAGACTAGGCAAGGTGACTTCAGACAGCAGTAGGTGCCGCGGAGAAAATAAAATAGAGTGATGGGAAGGAACATGACATTGTGAGGGGCTGCTGAAATTGGACAGACAGGGATGGGCTTTGCAAAAGCAACACTTGAGCTGAGACCTGAATGATGGGGAAACAAAACCGCAAAGATTTGGGGAAAGAGAGGGCAAAGGGAGGCACTAGTGAAAAATCAGGGAATGTATTTGGCATACTCAAGTAAAAAGTTGGGGGAGCAGGCAGTAGAGTAGGAACAGAGTTAAGGGAGGGAGAGAGGTGTAAGAGCCGTGCCTGCAGAGCTTGGCGGGCACCTGACCCAGCAGGGGCTTTAGGCAGTATAGAGGAGTGACTGGCAACCTCCTGGGCTGATCGAGGCCTGACTGTGAAAACTCGGCAGCTCTCCATGCCTCTTCCCCATCCAGGTGTCCTGGTGTGTAACCTGGCGAGCCCCTTGGGCACTCTGGCTCTCTAGACTGTGCTCCCAGTGAAGGTGCTCACCTTGAGAGATGTCACAGAGCTCTCCCATTTACGGTCCGTCTTCCCTGCATTTTGGGTCCATCACCTAACTTTTGTGAGGCTGGTGTCCAAAGACAGAGGGTGCAGCTGCTACTCCTCAAGGAAACAACATTCCAGGCAGACTTAGGGAAATATGCACCGTATCCCCCAACATCTCCCTTGCCATTATGGTCTGGGTCTGGTCCTTTGCGCTATTACCTTTGTGCTATTACCTAGGAGGTGCCTGACACCAAATAACATTCTGATTGTATTGAGACTTGGCAAAAGAACACTTCCCAGAACATGCTTGCTATGCGCCTAAAAACTGGCCTGAAATTATATTTTTATTCATTGAACCATATTTTCCCAGTGATTGAAAGCATCATTTTAATTCTTTCATTTTCCTTTCTGGTTGTTTTCAAATGGCCAGTGAGCTCCCTATTTCTCCAAATTCCCTTCTTTCTACCCTCCCTACCACAGGTAGTCCAATAACTTAGGATGAAGGACAGGCTCTGGCAGAATCCTATTTAAAGGCAACTCTCTGGGTAAAGTGAATATCCTCTTAGAAAGCAGGCGCTGCTCTGCACCTGCTCACTGCCCGGGGGCACCCAGCTCCCGCCAGGGACTCTCTCCTATGGTCCATCGGTGGCAAAGAGTTGAAGGCAGTGATCTCCTTTCCCTGAAGGAAAGCGAGGGGATGCCACTGCTGGGGTATCTTCCACGGGTCCCGAGACCAGAGACTGTGTGTCAGCAGGAACGCTGGTGGGCACAGCCTCTGGCTCCCTGGCACTGCAGGGAGGCACAGCGGCACTCTCCTGTCTGCCCCTCCCTCGGAGGATGGACAGGAAGCCCAGGGAATAAGGACTCCAGGCCACGTGGACACTTCTCTGGTGATCTTTTTTTACTGAAGACTGTGGATAATCCCATTTGTCAGTTTCACATAAGCAGCCTCACGCCAGCCTCGCTGTGGCAGTCAGGAAACCCTCAGTCGTCCACCCCACCTTTGTCTACAGACCTCAGACCCCCAAAAGGAGATGAGGCTTTCACTTTTCCTCCACGGAGAGGACAACAAACAGGTCCTGGGACAATGAACCACATGGACCCTCTTGCTCACAATACCCCATTCTTTCTCTTCTTAGGACTTTCACAGCTGGCAATTGTATATTTGTTTGTTTACTATTTATGGTTGGCCTCTCCCGTGAGACTGTATGCTCCATGAGGGCTTGGAATATTAGCGCTTAGCACAGCGCTTGGCACACACAACTACTATTGTTTTAAATAAGACTCTCTCAGAACCAGATTCACTTGGTGCTATCCCATCCAAGAAACTTAGTGTCTCCTGGGGGCAACTAGAAAAACAGCTACACCACAGGGCAACCAGGGCTGTGCCCTCAGAGGCCACAGAGGGGGCAGTCGGGGAAGCACAGGCGGGACAGATGCACAACCTAAGGCCTGAGAAGGCAGTGGCAGGACCCCCCAGAAGAAGACAGGCCCTTTTACAAGCAGGCGGCCATGCAGCTGCACTGGTGAGCACCATGCCGTGAGCAGGACCAGAAAGCACGCTCTCAAAGAGACGTGTGTGAGGGAGAACTGTGGGAATGAGGACGCAAGGGAAGTCTAAGACTGTTCCTTTGTTTCTGGCTCAGGTAACCTATCGTCAGCCAGAATTAGGAAAGGCAGATATGGGGAGAGGAAGTCAATGAGCTCTGAGCTGTATCTGTTGACTTCGATGCACCCACAAATTCAGATCGCAATTCCCAGGGACAGTTAGGATACGGGTCTGGGCTTCTTAAAAGCAGATCTCAGGTTGACATGGTGGTTAACAAACATTGCCAGCACCCACCCAAACCCTGCTCTCCTGGCTCCTTGCAGTTAGGTGGCCATACAACTAGCTCCTGGCTCAGGGACTGTGAGCAGAAGTGATGCGTTTAACTCCTGGACTGCAGCAGTGAGAAGACACTGCACAATCGCATCCTCTCTTCCCCTGGAGGCCACCTGTTCCATTCGGCATAGTTGCAGGATGGAAGTACCTGGATCCCTGGGTCACAGCTTGAAAGGAAGTTACCCTAGAGACCCACTGCACCCAGAGTGAAATTTGCTTGGAAAAAAAAATCATGAATTAAGCCACTGAGATTTCAGGGCACGTTTGTTATTATGGCCCAGCCTAGCCTAGCCTTACTAACACAGAAGGCATCAGTATATAGGTAGCAGCTGAAGTCAAGGCATATTTACGGTGAGCATATACAATCTTTGATCTGCCCACACACCTAAAAGATATGACAGAATGTTTAAATCCCATCCAAGTGATTCTGATACCTTTGTGCTCTCCCTCCACCCCTACGATCTGAGAAGAACTGTTATGAAATGAGATAAGAAGCAGATCTTGAATATTCTGTTACTCAGTCTCAAACACGACAGCCCACACTTGTGAACCATCAGCATGCACCTCCCCGACACTCTGGTATTACACAATTAAATTACCATGTTTCTTAAGCTCCCTCAGCTCCTCCAATTCCTCCTGTTGGGAGAGACACCAATGTGGCTGAGGCTGGAGGCCTGGAGGAAGCAGGACAGTGACTCGTGTGTCACACCACGGCCAGCACTCCCTCACGCTCACCTAAGGACTCTGAATGTGCAAGGGCAGAAGTTTGGGGTTGGAACTGACAACATGCATAGCTTAGTAAGAAGATGCAAATGTCACTGTTCCCATGGCAACACTCCTCACCTCACAGAGCACATGCCTACAGGGTCTGCTGGAAATGTGATGTTCGATGTAGGACAAGGCCAACTACTCAGAACCAATGGGAAGGAACTCCCAGGCCTGCTGACACAGCTGTCCTCCCCTCTCCAGCATGTCAGGGACCTCCTGCCACCCTCCTTCTCTGGGCCCTCACATCAGTCCTACCAGCCAGGAGTCCCTCCTCTGCGAGAGGGCAGGGTCCTGCTCACACAAGCTTTGTCCCTTCCTCGGGCTTCTACGGGCGTCCTCCTGCCGACTGCTTCTCATCCTCTTGTAGGTTTTCCCAGCTGTCCATGCAGAATCACTCGCTCCCTCCCAGTATGCTCTTACATAATTCCATTGTATGCACATGGCATCACATTCCGTCATCTGTGTGTCTGTGACACTCACTAGGCAGTGAGCCCCACAAAGGTAAGGCCTGGCTCTCGCCCTCCTCTTGTCCCCAGTCTCTAGAACAGCATCTGAAGAAGGGCCTTGATTTCAAGATGACCTCAAATGCCCAAATCCAAGATTCTCTCTTCAGCCTCATCCTATTGCATGTTTTCATCACAGACTTGTTAGAAGATAACATGCTTACCAGGCTTGCCAAGGTCATGAAACAGACACAGAATGGCAAACAGCAAGGGCAAAGGAATCAATCTCTGCCACACCTGGAGAGGCCGGATCA
>RJWJ010021769.1:11381-27632 GCA_004363605.1 Indri indri | reverse complement strand
AAAATCCTCTTCCTACCAGACACATGGTTCTTACCTCCTGGCTCTGGGTTTTTTGTTTTTCCATCCATGCTGTGGTACTGTGTGTGTGTGTCTGAATACTTGCGGTGGAGGAGCCGTGACACAGGGAACCAGTGCAGCAGCCATAATAATAACAATAATGCAATTAAGTTCTGCCCAACTGGGATAGCATTTTTTTGCATGAGCTTTCAGTTTCCCTGCTGATTAATAACACATGGTATGAATTAATCTTTAGAAAAATAATGTCCCATCATTAACATGGTGGATTTGTTATCCTGTTAAGTCTAGCGGTCACAAATTTAGTATGTAGACGTTTATGATTGTACATCACGAGCTGCTTGGGGCAGTGCTTGCTTGTTGTGGCTACTTTTACTCTACTGTGTGTCACAGTTATTGGATGCAGTTCTTTTTAAAATTGTTTACAATATACTAAGCCTCAAACAGAAAACAGAAACAAATACGAGGCTGACTTTTTTTTTGAATAGAGACAAAACTTGTGGGAACGTCTTAGCTTGGGGACCCTCTTATTAGGGATGCACTTGGACCATTAATATGGTGTTTACTCTCCCAAGTCACCTCCACGTGCTCTTTGGAAATCTGTCAGAGGAGTTAAAAGGAAACCTCCCAAATCATCCCTACAGAGTGATGAAAGTAGGAAGTGTTGGTCATTTCTCTTGCAGTCAGTTTTTTCTGAAGTTGTTTATGTGATGCTCTCAACTTTGCTTTTTCTTGAATTGCTTGAGAAATCAGTTCAAACCATTTAATTCTGGAGATCAGACTTGAAGGACAAGTTTTAGGTGGCAGATTTTTAAATATATGTGGAGGAATTCTCTATGCTTAGACAGTGGGAATCATGTTGGCATTGTTGATACTAGTTTTATTTTCTTATGCAATAAAGATCATACGTATGTTTTGGAGGGAAAACCAGATAGCAATACTGTACAGAAAAATGTCCAGCCACCTCATTGTAAGTATGGCTTACATCAATAATTAACGAGCCATTTCAGGCTAGGAAAACAATTTCAACCTCCAGCTCTAGAGTATTTAAATCCTTGGGGAGGAGTAAATAAAAATCCAAATGACAGAAGTCCTTAGTCCTTCTTTGGAAAGCCTTAAGAGAACAAACCTAGCTAATGACTGTCCCCTCCCTCCGTATCAGTTTATATGGGTTAAATTATATAAATCTAAAAAAATTGGTATGAAAAGAGAGAATAAAAGACTACCTAATTAAGATCAGTGGTGGGGTAAGCTTTTAAAAGTGCATTTTTTAAAATAAGAGTTACTGAACTTCCTGAAATGACTAGTAAAAATTGGATCCAAATCTTAGGAGTTTAATCCTCCTAAGGAGAGTTCCCCCCATCCCTGAACTTGTCTTCATCCTAATTATGGTAATAGTTATAAAACTTATATTTAAAGGATTACTGACTGATTTATACATTTGACTATTTGCTTTCCTTGTACACACCTTTTTAGTAGTGCTAGGAGGTGGCGTATATTCCTTTGTGCATGCACATGTGTACAATGTGTCTGTTATATTCTAATATTTATGTTGTATATAACAAATATATTTCATGTGGGAGTGTTTCATAAATTATAAAGTCAGTCATCTACTTCAATCTTTGTCCTTTTAGGGTATATATATTTTATAGGTAACAGCCTGTATTTTGGGGGAGGTTCTTCACATTTATAATTAAATATCCATGTGGCTCTCCATCGTATTTGTTAACTATTGTCTAATTATTGGTGTTACACACACAAATACTCTCACGTCCTTTATTTTCAAAGATGATGATATGAAGGTGATTCTTGTGGATGTGAACGACTGATGGTCTTTGTCCAAGAATGCCTCTTGCTATATTAGATGCTCTATAATATCCACTAATTTTTGGCTTGCAGTTACTGTTTACACATTAAAATGTAAGTTCTCCAGTGCCTTTGTGAGGAGCTATCCTAAGGATTCTTTCTTTGAGCTTCAGAGGAAAGAATAATTTTAAGTCCTCTGTCTTAGCTGTTGTATCTCTGTGCAATATCAGGTATTAGGCAACACTGCAAACAGACTAAAAAGGACAAATTAGGAAATAATGGTTTAGGGCAGTATTATCTTCTGTTTGATTTCAGGAACTGCTTTGGTATCTGATTAATTGGAGTCGATTTCCTTTTTTTCTTTCTTACCCTGAGATTGAATATAGTCATTTTGTCCTAGGAAGAAGTGGGGACATTTTCTGAGTACCTACTGTGATTATGCCTTCTGGTTACAGGTTATCAGTTAATCCTTACAGTAACTCCAGCTATCAGCAACATTACAGATGCATAAATAATGATAACTTAAAATGCCGAAGTCATGCAGTTATTGAATAACAATCTGAGATTTCAACCCAGATTTGAATCTGTTCCCCACTGCCCCCAGCCTCCCCATTTACAATGCATTACTATGCTTTCTTGGGTCTGGAACTGGAAAGAGAAACAAAGAGCAGTAAAAAAAAAAAAAAATTTCTAAATCTGGTAAACACAAGTTTCAGACTGTATAACATTGGTAGAAATGTCTCAGAAGTGACTGAATTGAGGTGCATTTGAAGTTTCTCTTTAGATGCCAAACCTTTTGGCATCTTCACTGTGCTCTTCTAGTTTTAAGCGTGAAGTTAAAACTTGATTTGGTCCAGAAGTGTGCTCTTCAGTTTTTCTTTTCAAGGCAGGCTTGAAATATGATTGGAAAGTTTAGGGTTTCCAAATCAGAGGGAAGAGACAGCCTGTCATTGCAATGCATACCCTCTAAATGTAATTACTCACAAAAGGGACCAAGAAGGTCAAGTTTTAACATTGAAGTTTATTTCCCGCTGCAAGGTGTTGTTCCCTTTCAACCACTTCCAAGGAGAGCACTTGCCATGAAGTCCGTTGAGCAGATGGATGGGTTGGGAGTGTAACGAGGCTGTCAGATGTTGCTGATTTGTTTTCTCACATCCTTTCTCCTGTTGTGAGGGAAAGAGAGTGTGGAAGGGGGCGGAGTGTTGTCACTTTGAACCATTACAGTTTCACCCTAGGCAGTAACTCTCTGAGCTGTTTTATTCTCCAAAGTGGGAATTTAGGCTTAGGGCTGTGAGTATCATTATCAGGGTGCATTTTTCCTCCTCATGATACCAATAAAAACTGTGAAAATTTGGGTATCTAGGATAGAAGTTAATCAAATGCAAATGTTTGGCTCCAGCACAAGACTGGCAGCAATGTAAACTGATGAAATTTGGGCAGGAAAGGTATGCTTGCCCTTAAATCCTTAAGTGATAAGAATTGCCTTTGGGCCGGGCGTGGTGGCTCATGCCTGTAATCCTAGCACTCTGGGAGGCCGAGGTGGGCGGATTGTTTGGGCTCAGGAGTTCGAGACCAGCCTGAGCAAGAGCGAGACTCTGTCTCTACTAAAAATAGAAAGAAATTAATTGGACAGCTAAAAATATATAGAAAAAATTAGCCGGGCATGGTGGCGCGTGCCTATAGTCCCAGCTACTAGGGAGGCTGAGGCAGGAGGATCGCTTGAGCCCAGGAGTTTGAGGTTGCTGTGAGCTAGGCTGATGCCACAGCACTCACTCTAGCCAGGGCAACATAGTGAGACTCTGTCTCAAAAAAAAAAAAAAAAGGAATTGCCTTTGCCTGTGGCCTCTCATTTAGCAAAGAACATCAACCTGGGAGGCAGGAGACGTAGTTTCTTGAATCATATCTGCTTTGCACCAGCTTGGACAAGTTAAGCTCTTTCCTTTGGTCCTTGGTTTTCCTCCTTTGTGAATAGGAATAAAATTTGGAACAGCTGTTAAGATGGTCGTGAGATGATGGCAATCATAGTACTTGAAAGCATAAAACTTCCAGAATGTAATATATTTTGATCCATTAGCTGACTTCATGTTTTTGAGGAGCTTTTGTGTGAAAAAGTGTGTTTGTATTGGGGTTCTGTGTGGTCTAGAGAGTAGAATTCCCCAGGGTCGGTGACTGAAAATCACATGAGCATAAGGATTCTAACATTTACAGTTGTCAAGAAATGGATAGTGAGCTCTCCATTAGAGTTATTCAGACAGAGCTGGGTGAAAAAGGCTGGTGACTGGAAGGCCCTTCTCAGCTCACCGTATAGCAAGTGCATTATTGGCTTGAAAGGTGCCCTCCTGGAGGTGAGTCTGCCACCTGCAGGTTCTAGCCATAGAATTATAGCACCTAAGAGTGGGCAAGGAGCTTCTTGTAGGTCCTTCCTGGGCTCAAAGCAGAAAAAAATAAGTATAGGCTGATATTTCTTCTGGAAATTCATTTGACTTTACAAGGACTGTTGTCTGAAGGACTAGGTCTTAATGAACCGGCTTCATTTCATACTTAGGGCGTGGGGAATAGGGACAAGGTGAAGTGGGCTCCCTAACCCTCATATTTAGGTGAGTAATAGGTATCAGAAAGTGACTAATACAAGAAGCACACTGATTCTTGATTGTCTCTCCTTTGCAAGAGGGTGCTGGTACCTGGGATCCTTTCAGGAGCAAAGCAGTGAATCCTTGTAAAAGACAGACTGGAAGAGCTTAGGAGGGAAGGTGAGTTACAAGCTATGCAGCTGCTTGGCAGAGCCCCTCTTGTACAGTGGCTCTTTATAGAGCCCCCTACCCCCACCCAAATAACAAGGAGTGTGTATCCCCAGGCTCTGGGGTCATGGTTTCTGCAGAGAGGCTTCATATACCTTCTTAGCTCTCACCTACTTGAACAATGGGGGCTGAGATAGCTCATCTCTTGTCTTCCCTTTAGAACTCTGAGTGTTCATACTGCAGGCTGATCTTCCTCTCTCCTTCCCAGTGGCCCCATCCTCCTTTCTAGAATCTCTCTTTCAGCATAACACCAACAACTGTGCAGTTTCCAACTGCCATGATATAATTTGGAAATAGTGTCCAGGGAAGAGCTGTTAGCCTGGAGAGCTGCCGCATGAACTGTGATTCAACTAAGGCACACAGATGTGGATCAGAATGGCTGATCCTGAAATTGGGAGATACCAGACCCCTGCTTGGAGGTCTAATGGTATTGGTGTTAATAGGCAGAAGTGGACTTTCTTCTCACATTCTTAAAAAACAGAAAAATGACCACCAGTGTATCACAAACTGTCTATGGCTTCTGGTTTTGTGTAGGTTCTAGGACAAACTTTCTATACTTTCCATTGTATGATCACATCTTTGGTTTTCTTATATAGCCTGTAACTGACTTTGGTGATTATTTCACATGTAACCTTAGTCCACTTTTTCTTTGCTAATGAAACTGTTGCATTTGTGAGTCCTTGTATCCATTGCCACAGCAGCTGAGGTGCTTAGACCCGGCTATCCCCAGGTGTAATCTCTCAGCTGATTTTTGTGTGGTAGATGGTGCCCATGGCCTGGTTTATCCTAAAAGTTTGTTGAGTTTGGGAAAGGTGTCAAATATTTCGAATTCTTGACCATGTGCCTGGTGTTGGGACATTAAGGTGTGACTGATGGTACCTGAAAATAGCAGAGCTCACCTGTCTCAAGTCCTGTCTTGATTGAGGGTTTGCTTAGGAACCTGATTTCCTTTCCTTCCCCGCACCGTGGAAGTTTGGCAGAACACCTTATTTAAGGTAGGATATAGAAGGGATTGGTGAGTTAAAGCAGTGGTTCTCAAAGTTGGCTGCACATTGGTATCACCTGGGAAGCCTTAAAGTACAAATGCCTGGGTCTTGCTCCCAGAAATTCTGATAAGTTTGTCTGGTGTGTGACCTGAGCATCAGGATTTTAAAAAGCTGCCTGGGATATTTGAATGTGCAGCCAAGGTCGAGAGCCACTGTGCTAGAGGAGTGTTTTCCCTGTTTCCCTCCTGCCCCAAAGACCAAGTATAAGAGTTAAAATCACTGGAAAAAAAAAGACGATTGTAGAAGGAAAGAGGTTGTTTAAGAAGTACAAGAAAATTAGGAGAAGTTAGTCAACGTTGAGAAGAGGTTAAAAAAAAAAAACACCTCAAGATATTTGATTTAACAGAAAGCAGCAAGATGAGAAAATACAGAAGAAAAGGATCAAAACCTGTTGAGTGGTGGAGAGACTTAGTTAACTATTTAAGAAATGACCATAAAATTATCATAATGAAAATTTGCAGAGAAGTTCTGTATATTATGGTTTAAGAGTAAGCAGGGACCCAGAGGTGTACTTCTGGAGTAGAACAATCAATAAATCAATTGTATTTTTGCTTAGGCCTCTATTGTCAAGCCTAATTGTTTGTTGGTTCAATGCAGGCCTTTTGCTTTGATCTCTGGTTTTACCACTTACAAAGACTTGATGAGCTTGGCTTCCTGGAGTGAAATTCAAATACACTTGTGAAATGTAAACAACATTCATTTATTAAGAATCCTATAATCAAGGCAAATTGGCATGCTTATATAAGCAATTAGCCTTGAGAATAGAAAGATAAATAGGATGCTAGGTCAAGAATGAGCCGATTGTTCTCAATGTAAGACTCTAGTTATTTTTTTTATTAGTTATAAGCAAATAGACATTCCTCTTATTCATAATTTTTGGTGTTTGGGGTTTGAGGACAGCATGTGTGGTTTTCTGGAACTGAGTGGATAGAAGCACTTATTGTCCCATTTTTGTTGAGAAATATAAATAAATCTTTCAAGGAAATATAGGTAGTTGATTTATGACCAGATAAAACTTTCTAGTAATTGGGAACAGGGTGAGAGAAGGTATGGATTTAGATGGGAATATTAAAGGATAATAATGGGGTTTTATTTTGGTGGGGAAGGTAAAGAAAATGACTATTTTACAATGGCAGAAAGATTGAAAATAATCTCATCTGCCCTCATTGAATAATATTCATCTTTTATTTTTTAATTGGCATAGAAGGAAGCATTGTGGTAACTAATAGCAGGAGAAGTTGCGTATGACACGATCAGATTAGCACCATGGCAACACTGTTTGCCCAGTGAATTCAGTACTGCTGAATGTTGGCCTGTGAAAGTTGGAGGACCTCAGATGCAAAGGTGACGAACCAGGTGAATAGTTAGTTTCAGTTCTGGCCCTTTCATTTCCCTATATGGTCAGCTTTGTGGTTCTTCCAAGGAAACTTTCTCTTTTTGGTGACAGCGGGGTATCTTGACTAATTGGAGTTCTTTATTCCCAAGTACTTCTGCCTGGTGGACCTAGGAAGGCGGTTTGGTTTGAATGTCTTGGGACCAGGATGCTGTAACTTGGAATTGGGCCCTACCACAAAGTCATTCTACTGCCAACTAATCAGGGCATCCAGATGTGAACCTGGGGAGGCTTTTAGAATTGAGGCCTCCTGGGTTTGTGCAGCCCTTTAGCTTGCCCGTGTTCAGCCTCTCTGATGTCCTTTCATGGTAGAGCGTTTGGGTATTGGGGTAGCCTTTTTGGAAAGCATTTCTTTGGCTTAGAAATCTCTAGATCATGTGTAAATTTACCAGGTTCCAATTCTCATTTAAAGAAATAATTCTTTAACATTAGACACCTGTACTTTTGTTATTTTGCCAATAATTATCAGAAGTGCCAACACTGGTTTCCTCTCATTTTTCTATTGGTAATGGAGGAATCTAAAAAAAATTGTTTTTTGTTCTTTAGAATGTTATCACCAAATCATCCTTTAAGAAAAATCTTTCACAAACGGAACACACGGTCGTAACCAATCCCCAGGTCAGGAATTAGAATTTTGCCCTCCCTATTGTTCTTCAGACGTGGTTAGACTTGGCTTCTTGCCTCCACGGCCACAGTTGTCACTCACCTGAACTTACTCTCCCAGTGGTCACACTTGCATGGGGGAGAGTAGGCCACAGGACTGTGCCTTGTGGTCGGATTCTAAATGACTGTGAGCGTGAGGTTTCCACCACTTCCTTTGAGAGTTTTCCTCAGTCCAAGCAGGCCTCAGCATTAGGAAATATTGACATTGCAGTGTCTCCCTCTTGCTTTTAGTTATATCATCATTGATAACCTTAATGGTATTTTTTCCTGTGTGTATAGTATCCCTATTTCTTAGACGACTGAGAAGAGGATGTTTTGATTTCTGTTCCTAGAGTAAAGCATGAATGGGGAGGGAGTTCCACAGTGAAAACGAGCTTTTGCAATTTTGGAGATCAATACTTGGAATTATGCAGTTCCAAGTTTGTATCTTCCCTCTCAAGCCTAAGTTCTGGCCTTTAGCTTTTGTCATCTTTCTTGATGACTCTTGAAATATTACAAGGCATAGGATTGTGAATTTCATCTTCTAGTGTAATTTTCCTACCACAGCCCTACTATGTTATTCCAGGCATTACATCCAGTTTGAGGGGCTCATGGCTGTGTTGGTGGTTAGTGGTTTACCTGCCTTACTCTCCTCTGTGACTTGTGTGTCCTTCACAGCCTTCCCCTTGAAACTGGCCACTGCTTGGCCAGAGCCCATCCCGTCTTCCGTTTCTTTCCAGGTTCCTGACTTGCAGTTTGCTTTATCCCTCTCTCCGGAATAGGCCTGCACTTTTCCTCCTTTGTGTCATTTCTCACAGTGATTCCCTGCATAGAATGGGCTCCCTTCGCTTCTCTGCTTACTGAAACTGTACCCAGCCTTCCAGGTTTTTCTGAAACCCCACCTTTTCCGAGTGTCGTGACAGGCCCACGTCAGCTTGGGGCAAGTGGAAAAACAACTCTTCTTACTTTGATCTTTTAGTATGAATTCTGTTACTCATGAGGCACTTGATTAAACATCACCTTGAGTGAGTCGTGGCTGTAAAATAAGGAGATGCTTTTATGTGTAGCTTTGTAGTCGCTCATCACATTCTTAGCCATCCGTTTGTGTCTTTGTTTTATCTGTCAGTTTACATTGTGGGCTCCTGGAAGGCAAGGATCAAGTCTTACAGGGCCCGACAACTTTTCCTTACCCAGCGCAGTGCTTGGTCCTGGGAAAGGTCTCAGCAGCTAATTACTGACCTGCTCGGAGAACGGTGTGCACTGAAAGAGGGCTGGGAATGTGAGTAGCTGCTCTGAGAACCTCTTTAGCTGACCACACTGGGCCGGCTGTTAATTGCACGTAACTTGCCTTTGTGTCGAAGTGATACTTTGTTATAGATTCTTACTCATCATGGTATTCCCCATATCACTTGATCGTGGTAGGTGCCCAAGGATACTAAACACTCAGAGATAACAAGTTGGCATCATGCTTCACTTGCCTCTTCACGGAACACTTGTGAATTAGATGAGGTTGAGGGCAGCTGAAATGTGCAAAGAAAATCAGTGGTTTTCACTGTTAAGCCAGATTGGCAGGTCATGATGTACTGTCCTCACGTGAGCAGGTACTACAGAAGCAGAGGGCTTTCTTAAAGTAAAATGTCCTTCATGATATTTTCTTTTCTATGTGGAGCGAGGCAGGTTTAAATGGGCAGCATTCCTTATTTTGGCATTTTAGTACTTTGCTATTCACAGAGTGCTCTCAAATCGTCTTCTGTGATTCTAAGGGTTTTTAACAAATGAGGCAAAGAGGATATGAGAATGTATGGCTTGAAGTTATATAAGAAGGTGATGAACTTTGTGATCCAATCCTGGGTCTTTGTACTAAAACTCCAGGGAACATTCTACTGTAAACTAAGGTGATGTTTTTGAGCACTCTCAGGTTCTGTTAGGAGCTTCATAAGCATTATCTCTCATGCTCTTGACAGCCCTTCCAGGGAGGTATTCTCTTCCTTTTACTAACGAGACATTAGGGCTCAGAGTGCTAAAGAGGCAGGATCTGAATCCAGGCCCTTCTGATGAGAGAACTTGCTTCTTTCTACTGTACGCTGTGTTTTCTGAGTTAGCTGTAACATGTCGTTAAATGTATGCTTCCTGTTCCTTGTTCATATACCCTCTGGATGAAATTCATTAATTCCTGAAATAGCTATTTTGTGTGAGTTCAGTTTGTATTATATGCTGCACAATCCGACCTTGATCTCAAGGGGCTCGGGATATAGCTGGTAATACAAACAACAACAATAAAAACCCAGACAGCTTCATAATCAGTATAGATGTAGATATACTAAGCTCTAAGGATTTGGAGAGAAAGTGCCCTTTCTGTATTTCGAGTGTTCAGAAAATGTTTCCTTGGAATAGGAAGCAAAGAGTAGGCTTCTGGTATTGTAGCTCAGCCCCAACAGCTGCTGGACTACATTGGTGTGGTTTTCTCCTTTGGCACTGCTTAAGAAAGGCTTATACTTTAATCAGATGGGCCAGAAATGTTTATTGAGCACTTACTTGCACCAGGCAGTGTTGTAGGCACTGGAGGATGCTGCTGAGCTGAACGGGTGACAGGTCATCTGCCCTCAAGGGATTTACAGTTTAATGGGAGGGGTGGTGGGGAGAACCAGGTGTGAAAGGGGTGTGCAGGTACATAAATGGAACTGTTCAGATGCTGTTAAGGGCCCTCAAGCAGGAGGAGTGGCATTTGTTTCTCCCCTAGTTGGCTCTGGAGGGGGTTCCAGGGACCCTGGAGCAAACGAAGGGCTCAGCATGGGGGATGCACTCAGCCTAGGGGGCTTCAGACCCTGCCTGTGGGGCCACCTCACACCTCTCTACTAAAAATAGAAAAATACTAGCTGGGCATGGTGGTGAGCACCTGTAGTCCCAACTACCTGGGAGGTTGATGCAGGAGGATTGCTTGAGCCCAGGAGTCGGAGGTTGCTGTGATCTAGGCTGATGCCACGGCACTCTAGCCCGGGCAACAGAGAGAGACTTTGCCTCAAAAGAAAAAAGAAAGGAAAGAAAAATGAGCAGGGTATGGTGGCTTACACCTGTAATCCCAGCACTCTGGGAAACCAAGACAGGAGGATCACTTAAGTCCAGCAGTTCCAGACCAGCCTTGGCAACATAGTGAGACCCTGTCTCTACAAAAAAATTAAAATACTAGCTGGGCATGGTGGTATGCACCTATGGTCCCAGATACTTGGAAGGCTGAGGCAGGAGGATGGCTTGAGCCCAGGAGTTTGGGGTTGCAGTGACCCTGATGATGCCACTGCGATAAAAAAAAAAAAAAAAAAAAAGTGGAAGTTCTATATAGTTAAAGTTATCCCAAAATTCCTTAAATTGTGTAGAAGTTCCATGAAAGTACTGTGTGCACAATTCTAGTGAAAAAACCCTAATTCTTTTGCCTGTTAAAGTTTGAGAACCTTTGAGCTTGACTAAAGGGGAAGCCACAAAAGAGAAGTGTGCTGATGTCTGGGCATTCCCACAATTCTGCACATGGAACTCTGAGACCTCCAGCAGTGACTGGAGAATGGGTGGAAATTCTGACATCTTCTTGCTTGGCTATGGGTTTACGCCATTCAGTGTCCGATAAGTCTTTAAATACGTTTCTTGTGAGGATTTTAAGGCAGCGTTCAAGTGGGTTTGATACATGTTCAGTCATAATATAGTACAGGTCACTTGTACATTTCTTCAGTCATTTCAGTAAACATGAAAGGTAGCTCAGGAAACCTGAAACGTGGGCAAATCCCTGTTTCATATATGAGAAACACAGAATTAGAGAAGTTAAAGAACTTGCCTGAGGACACAGTAGGTGGTAGAGCTGAAAAATCAAACTTTGTTGACTCAAAAACTGTGTTCGTAACATACTGTTTTGATTGCCAAAACAAAAACATAATATAATAAATATAAATGTTTCAGGGTAAATCGAAAGCCCTGTGATGGCAAGTTCAACATCTTTTTCAGTTTATTTACATTTCGTTGTTCTATACCCAGAACCAACAGTAACTATATATCTTTCAAAAAATTATTAATAAAGATAAAATAAGAACTGGATGAATAAGCCACTGTCCACTGTTGAAATAGTAAAGGCCAAATAAGCTTGTGATCAAATCGATTTTTTTTTCCTGGTAACAGTTGTCTTCTGAAGAATTTCTGAAAGCTCTCTTTCAGACAACTGACTCTGAACCTTTGTTTTTTTAAATGTCCCTAGTAAAATGGCTGTGTTGTTACAGCTTGAAGGCTGTGTAGTAAGCCTTTTGCTCAGACCTCAGTGATAACCCGTAAGTTTGGACTTCCTTGTGAGAAGAACAACCATTATTATATTGTATTACTAGGCCTTATGTTAGGGATTGCTTGTTTTTTTAAAAAACAAATCCCATGTGATCTCATTCCTACATTTAACCAATGTTTTGTTTGGGTGTTTGCACCAAGCAAGGCCTGTTAAGATGCTGGGATGCAGAGGTGAATAAAGCATCCTCTCTATCTTTAAATGCCTACAGGAAGAGACATTGTAGGCAAGAAATTGAAAATTATAAGATACTTAAAGGCACTTATATATATGTGCACTATGTATATAATGTGCTATGGAAGAACATATTAAGGTTAAAGTTTTCTAACATTGTAGGTGAAGCTGATAAATCTAGACAAGTTAATCTGGTTGAAAGTTGTAATACATAAAATACAGACAAAATGAATTCTGTGTGCCTGAAAGCTTAAAGATCAGGGTGTGTGTCCAGGTGTATCTGCAAACAACTGGGAAGAATCTGGTAAAAGTACAATCCCGAGGATGGCCTTTCAGGTGGTAGGAGAACCCACCCCAAAGAGTAATAGACTATGACCCTTACTCCTCTAGGTTGCCAGCTTCAGAAACTGAATAAATGTCCCTATACTCACTTTGCTAGATAGCTTGCAGTCTTTTCTACAAAATTTATTGTAAGAAGTATTGGTACTGGACCTCACATAAGGACATTTAACTGAGCTATTAAAAACAGTTTGTTTATGAACACAGGCTTTGGAGTTAGACCTGAGTTTGAATCAGGATTTTGCTGCTTACTAGTTGATGGACCTTTCTAAGCTAAGGTAGCCACATCGACCGTGAGCTCAAGAGCTGCCTCCTGGGGTTGTTGCAGATACTAAATGATGTTCCTTAGTACAGTCAAGTTGTAGCCCTCAGGTAAGCACTTCAGAAAAAGTAGTTCTGATTATTTTGTGCCCTTTTTTATTTGACTTTATTAAAATACTGGCTTCAGGGTCCAAGCTGTGGAATCAAATGACACTCTAGTGTATTTCATAGGTAACTTTGGTTCAGTCATAATGAACCTCAAACAGGAAGAACAACAAGAGAAGCAGAGCCCCAGAGTGCCCAGAATTGAACCTCTGGTGGTCTGTGCTTGGTACTCTTGCCTTAAAATTGTAGTTACTGACCTTCTCTGATATGTGAATGAATGTTTCCAAAGTTCTGGACCATGCATGTGGCCTCTACCCGGATTTTATCTTGACCCCTGTATATTTTGTGATACACACACACACACACACACACACACACACATATACCACATATACATACACACACACACACATGCATACATACCCTAATGTTTCAGCGCATTGGACTATTTCATTTCAGAGGCTAACAGAGGCGTTAGTGTTTTCACAATTGTAGAAGATAACCACCATGCTGAGTGCAGTGCTGTGACCATTAAGCAGCTAGTTCACATGAGAAAATACATTCAAGGTCGTGACTATCTGAGCCTTGAAGAAATGGCTGTTGAAGTTTTGTTTGGCTCCAGCTCCATTCTGGGATGGATGGAGTCATTTGGACTTTATTCTAAATTCCAGTAGTGGAAAAAAATTTTTTTTTTTCTTTGTATAACTTGTTTATAGATGGTCTTCTGTTTGATTGATCGAGATAAGAGCATTGTTCAGTAAAAGCTGCATTGTTTCAAATCAGGAATACAGTGCCATCAGACTTGATCTATGAAGCAAAGAAAGAAGACATTACAGGTTGCATTTCCCCAGTAACCCTTTGTTGTGTTTTTTCCCAGAAGGTTCTATGTTAATCTGTTTGGGTTATGTCCCACACAGTCTTGCTGAATCAGACAGAGCTAAGCTTATGAAACAAAGGCCTGTCCAAATCAAATAAAAACAGTACCACCATTGAGAAATGAGAGCCTAGATTTTTCTGAAGATGCATGCTACTTACTATCCGCTAAGGCAAATTGATCATTTTTCTCTCAGCTGATAAATGCTGCTATTGCCCTAAATTTTATAGTGGCAATCTGCTTTTTTAAGTTAGTGAGATAAAAGAATATTTGATAGCACTGTCACACTTGTGTGAGATAAAATTCTCTGTGTTCTCAGATCCTTGAGGGTTCTTAAATTACGTGGGCTGGAGCTGTGTGCATGTTTTTCTTGGTGCCCTATTTACATATCAAATAGCTTTAATTTTTGGATTTTAGTAATGAAGGTATGAACCCATTCTGTCAGGCCTCTTGTGCCATTTATTGTAGCCCTTAGTCAGCTTAGAATAGCATGAAAGGAAGTAATAAGCCAACCCTAAGAAGGTCCAGATGAAAAGGATTATAATATGGTACAAAAATAATAGCATGCTTGGCCCCGCCGTGTGACTCATTCCTTTTGGAGTATCCATTTTGACAGCTTTTTTGAATCACACATCAATCACAATGCTGGTATTTTTGGCAGGGTGCTAGACTTTACCCTAATGCTCGTGATGGTAACTGCCAAAAGTGAACAAAGAAAAGAATTATTAATGAAACCTAGCAGCATCACAAATATTTATTTTTTCTTGAGCAGAAACAAAATCAGGGGTTAGATGATACCTTTTTCTTTGCCCCAAGAAAACCACTGCTTTGTCCGAGTGAATATAAACCCTGGTGGGTCGGTCATTCCTAGTCTTTGGCTGTAGGAACTATTCTTCTTGTATTAGTTTCCATTCAAGAGCTTTCCTTCCCAAACCTTCTCCCTTACTTTAGGAATGATTTTTTTAGAGCTTTATGTTTTTCTCATGTCCCAGTGACTAAGCTTGCTTTTGGATCGTTCTACTCTCAGATGCATGTCTTCCTTCTGGGAAGAAGCTCCCATGAACTTCAAAGAAGCCGCAGATACACAGGATGCATCTACAAATGAAAATTTGACCCTTCGTCTTTCACCTTTTCATCTCTCTCTTACAGGCTTTCTTTCCTTCCGTGCAAACAGACCCTTGTAATTGTCGCAGTCTGTCATGCTGTTAAGTGATTGGCAGTACCGCTCTAGTATGTGCTGTAATTTCATGTACAGGATCTCCTTTTGTGCAACATAACGCTGTGAGTACATGTGTGCCCTGGAGTACAGGTAGCTCACTACTGAGAAATCCTTCTAATAGACACTTTCTTAATGGAAATAATCCTTAATGAAATTGACTTGTCATTGCTATGCATAGTTGTTGAAAGTAACTTATAGTTTGCTTCTGAATTTATAGATGTGGTATGATCTGTGTGTACTATTGAATCTTTATACATTTCACTTGAGAAGTAGTCCTGTTGATGCATGTAGCTTTAGGTCATTTAACTTTGAATCATATTCATTGAATGGATGTGCCATAGATTACAGTTGATCCTCAGTATTTGTGAATTCTGGATTTGAGACTTTGCCTGTTCGATAAAAACTTATTTGTAACCCCCAAATTAATACTATCAGTGTTTTTATGGTCATTCGTGGAGCACAGAGTGGTGAAAAATTTGAGTTACCTGATGCTCACCTTCCCAGCTGAGATTGAACGAGTTGCCTCTCTGCTCTCTTGTTTCAGCTTGCATACTGTACACAGGGTCTTTTTTGCCTTTTATTCAGTGTCACATTTTTTGCATTTTTGTGCTTTTTGTTGATTTTGCTGTTTAAAGTGGTCTCCAAGTGTCATGTTGAAGTGCTGTTCAGTGTTCCTAAGTGCAGGAAGGCTGTGATGTGCCTTACTGAGAGGATCTATATGTTAGATAAACTGCTTTTCTGTATGAGTTAGCTGTTGGCTGTGAGTTCAGTGTTAATGAATCAATATATTTTAAGTAAGGTGTCTTTGAACAGAAACACACATATAACATGGTTTTATGTATTGATCAGTTGACAAAAATGCTACAACCAGAGGCTCTGGGGAACCTAACCCTATGTTTCCCCTAGGAGCAGTGGTTCAATATTTGATGATTCAGTGTACGTGGTGACTTTATGGCACATAACTGCTACAAATAATGAGAATCAACTGTCTCTTCCCCTGTTGATGGACATTTAAGGCTACTTAGTTTATTACAGGTAATGTTGGAATCAAAATCCTTGTCTGTGTCACCTGATGCACAGGTGCAAGTTTCTTAAGGTTCTATAGCTAGAAGTGCAATTATTGGGTCTGGGCACACATCTTCAACTTGAGTGATTATTGTTGAAGTGCTCTCTAAAGTGCCAGTTTTGCCTTGGTGTGGTCGATGTCAGTGGAGTTCATTCCCACTGTCTACACAGATTGTGCCTACATATTAATTAGCAAATTTTT